>VVHJ01026671.1:0-12908 GCA_015107715.1 Tylochromis polylepis
CTGTGCTACAGGGACCTCTAAAGAAAGCAGCCAAAAGAGTTTATTTATTGCGTGCTACTTATTTATTTTAAACGAGACACTTTGATGCTACATACAAATAATTCACGCTCATATTATTGACACTTGTTTAATTTCAGAAACATAACAAATAGTACATCTCAAATCGTTGACAAACTACTGCTGCTTGTTCTTGAACGTACCCCCAGCAACAGCACATGCTTTCGAAAAGCATTCTGGGATACGATGCCGGTGGAAAGCTTCTCGAAAGAACTGCAAAGATGATGGTGAGTCAGCTAGCATCATGCACCACACTCAAACATCTAATCCACCTCCATCCTGTAGTTTGTCAGGGAGCATGGTTGCCCGGAGTGTGCCTGGTGTCGGTGACAGGCTGTTAGAAGTCCCGAAAGGTTCTTATTTTATGATATGGCCTTTTAAAAGGTTATTATTTTTAGCCAGACAATGCTAGCATAGCCGCTATCAATGGGCGGATACGATGCTAACGGTGATGCCTAACGGCTTCCTATAAACTAGTGTCAAAAGATGAGCTAACGTCGTGTAGTTACAGATTTAACTAATTAATATGGATTCACTTTTAGCATTTGAACATATTTGATTTTAATACCGCCCTCCACCTAGTGTGCGATGAGCTAAGCTGCTGTGTGTTTAGCTTCTTTGTACGGATGAGAAGCTACACACATACATGTGATGGTCTGCTTTCAGCCGTAAAAATCGCAAAGCTGAAAAATCCGAAAAATGATGTGAGCTGTACATACCTACTCACATGCACTGACAGCTCTGATAAAGCTATTTCTATAGTACAACATTGTCGTGTATAAATTACTGGCTAAGCCTAGGCAGTTGCACTTTGACATAATATTCATCCTTAAGAGTGCCTACAATGTGGCATCAGTCCTTCTCTTAATGTGGATGTACAAAAGATGTTTGTGCATCATCACTGTCGCAGTGCCGTTGCAGGACTTTCTCCTCCTACTCTTGGATTTGTATGATGTCAGAATGTGTATGTCTGTATAGGTTCTCAGTCATCCGGGTCATGATAGTCTTAGGAGCTTAGAAAGAAGACGAGTGGACTTATTTAAGTTTGTTTAAGATGTTTCTCTTCTTATCCAAGAGGCTTTTTCAGTTCTGAACTGATGGTGAGATGGGAAACATCATCACCAAATTTAAAGAAATCTGGTTGCCTGCTTTCTAAGCACCTGAGATCAGCGTGTTTGTCCTTAAAATAGCCCCAGTGTGAGCAAATGATCCATGACCACCTTCTGTTTGCAAGGGACGGACAGTCAGAAGAAATTTGAGGAGGAAGTGAGTTAAGATGGTTCCAGATTGTGGACAAACTGAGAGGCTTTGTTGCAAAGCTCCTCTAGCTGAGTCCAAAAACACTAACATTGTGCTGGAAATGGGGAGAGTGATTAGATCTCTGAGGTGCCCACTCAAGATGGATGCTGCTGACAGGTGTGAGCAGATTATCAGTTTGCTTACTTTCTCTTCTTGTCTTCCTTTGTCTCCCTCTCTACTTCAGCCCACACCGGTTATCCTGCTTAAGGAGGGGACGGACACATCTCAGGGCATTCCCCAGCTCATCAGCAACATCAATGCCTGCCAGGTCAGAACACTAACTCATCTCTTGGTAGTTCTTCGTGTCTATTTTCTGTTTGCTTTGACTTTAACTAAAGATTCTTTCAAGCCCTCTAATTGTGCTCCTCGTGTTTCCTTCTGCAGGTGATTGCTGAGGCTGTCAGGACCACCCTGGGGCCCAGGGGGATGGACAAACTGATGGTGGACAGCAGAGGTGAGATGGATAGGGGAAACAGAAGGCATTATTTTTCGCGGATTGGTCTGCGGCACAGTCGGCATAAGGCGAATGTTTATTTTCCCAGGTAAGGCCACAATCTCCAACGATGGAGCCACCATCCTGAAACTGCTGGATGTGGTTCACCCTGCGGCCAAAACTCTGGTGGACATCGCTCGCTCCCAGGACGCTGAGGTGAGCTGTTTGAGGCCATGTGTGCATCAGAGTTTATGCTGTCAGGAATTTCAGACTGACACCATCTTTGCCCTCAGGTTGGGGATGGCACCACCTCCGTCACCCTCCTCGCTGCAGAGTTCCTGAAGCAGCTGAAGCCGTATGTGGAGGAGGGTCTCCACCCACAGACCATCATCAGAGCATTCCGCACCGCCACCAATCTCGCCGTCAGCAAGATCAGGGAGATCGCCGTCTCTGTGAAAAAAGACGACAAGCAGTGAGTTCTCAGTTTGACTTGAGCAGTTTTTGATGTTTCTCTGGTGAGCAGTACAGCTGACGACCTCTTTTCTGCTTCGCTGTGTCAGAGAGCAGAGGGAGCTGTTGGAGAAATGTGCGGCCACAGCTCTAAACTCCAAGCTGATCGCTGGTCAGAAGGAATTCTTCTCCAAAATGGTTGTGGATGCAGTCGTGTCTCTGGACGAGCTCATGTCTCTGAAGATGATCGGTATCAAGAAGGTCCAGGGAGGAGCCCTGGAGGTTGGTGCCAGGAAGTGTGATTTTCTGTGTAAAGTCTTTCAAAACAACCGTGTTAAAGAAGCAGATAATACATCGTACATGGTCTTGCCTCACCTTATTGGTTTTTTAAATGTACAGGAGTCCCAGTTGATCTCTGGCGTTGCGTTCAAGAAGACGTTCTCCTATGCCGGCTTTGAGATGCAGCCCAAACGCTACGAAAATCCAAAGATCGCTTTGCTCAATGTGGAGCTAGAGCTGAAAGCCGAGAAGGACAACGCTGAAGTCCGTGTGAAATCTGTGGAGGTACGAATCAGCCGCGACAAAGCTGTTTGTGAGATTTTTTTTGTTTCCACGCTCCCTCTAACCTGAACCTTTGCTGCAGGACTACCAGGCCATCGTGGATGCAGAGTGGAACATCTTATACGACAAGCTGGAGAAGATCTATCAGTCAGGAGCCAAGGTGGTCCTGTCAAAGTTGCCCATCGGTGATGTGGCCACCCAGTACTTCGCTGACAGAGACCTGTTCTGTGCTGGGCGGGTTCAGGAAGAAGACCTGAAGAGGACGATGATGGTGAGACATTCACAGACTGTTAGTTTTTTTTGTTCTGGGTCAACCAGGATGCCAAAAATCCAAAACCAATCTTGGCAGTTGATTATTATGTTGAAAACTGCTGTTGGGCAGTTGGTCATTTCACTTGAAAAATGACAGCTTGTTGGAGCTCACTTGGTTTTAAAAGTGCTGATGCTTGGACTGATACTGAGGGCGAAAGCAGCTGGCTGACTGTGTAATGTGTAACCACCAGGCCTGCGGAGGCTCCATCCAGACGTCTGTGGGAGCGATGACTGACGATGTCCTGGGACAGTGTGAGCTCTTTGAAGAAGTCCAGGTCGGAGGCGAGAGGTGAGAGAGGCATCTATTGTGACAACAGATACTTAATGCTAAACAAGTATAATGGACAAACCAATAATAATAATAATTATGCTACATTCTTTCAGTGGAGGAACAAGTGTTGAAAAGTTTGAAAGATCAGTTTTGGAGAGATTATATGGCTGAGATGGCCTGGGAAGGTCTTGGTGCTCCACCAGATAATCTGGAGCAAGTGGTTGGGGTGAAAGAGGTCTGGACTTCTCTGCTATCACGTGTATTATAATTCTACGTTGTAACTTACACCATAACTGGAACCTCATTTTAGCCCTACGTCGTAACCTTACATGCACCTCCCCGAGAAATGTAACTACATGTTGGTCGGATGCGGTTTAGGGATAAAAGGAGTTTCCGGTTATTATGCAAGTTAGAAGTCTAAAGCTTGATTTAGACTGCGGCCCCCGTGACCCCGGCCCAAGAGAAACAGAAGAGGATTGATTGATGGATGGATGAGATTTTACTCGGTGTGACAAAAGACATCAACTATAGGCCAACACAAAAAGTTATGAGGACAGTCGGCTGATAATTTTATTTTTTTTTTGGTTGGTTTGTTTGTTTTCCGTGTAGATACAACTTCTTTAAGGGCTGCCCGAAGGCGAAGACGTGCACCATCATCCTGAGGGGCGGGGCCGAGCAGTTCACAGAGGAGACGGAGCGGTCGCTGCACGATGCCATCATGATCGTACGCAGAGCCATCAAGGTCAGCTCGACAAGTTTTCTAAAAAGTGCAGAGATGCAGATGATTTCTGGTTGCGTTTAAAGAATTGGTGTCTGTTTTGATTTTAATTGGCTGATGATAAATTACATGCGTACTGGTTGCTTAGCTATGAAACATGAGTAGAGCTTCAGCAATGCTTCATGAGGACTTCTTTCTTGAGGAGAAAGCAGCTTGTTATTTTGAGTTGCTGTGTCGATGTGACACTGTCTCTGAGCCTTGTTTCCTGCAAGTGTGATTTATCTTTCCTCGTCACTACATTGTTAGATGTAACTTGATGTCCAGTGTGTTAACTGTACCAACCCTCTTCCTAGAATGACTCTGTTGTAGCGGGTGGAGGAGCCATAGAGATGGAACTGTCCAAGTACCTGCGGGACTACTCGAGGACCATCCCCGGAAAACAGCAGCTCCTGATTGGAGCGTACGCCAAGGCCCTGGAGGTCATCCCCAGACAGCTGTGCGACAACGCCGGCTTCGACGCCACCAACATCCTGAACAAACTGCGGGCAAAACATGCACAGGTAGAAAACAAACACTCACGCACACCTTTTAATCGCGGGCAGTACTTAAAGTGAAGGTGATTGTATGCGCTTCGTCTGTCACCTGTCAGGGGGGCATGTGGTACGGTGTGGACATCAACAACGAGGACATCGCAGACAACTTTGTCGCCTGCGTGTGGGAGCCGTCCATAGTGCGGATCAACGCCCTGACGGCAGCGTCAGAAGCAGCTTGTCTCATCCTGTCGGTCGACGAGACGATCAAGAACCCCCGCAGCACTGTGGATGGACCTCCAGGTGGTGCTGGCAGGGGCCGAGGCCGCGGGAGACCACATGCTCACTAACGACCCCAAACGACAAAACCCCATTTTAAATCGGCACTAAATCCGAACGCCAGACAGAATGTGTCTCCTGTAGCGGTGCAGACAAAGATTTGACGTGTTTGACCCGCGTTTGGATTTTAATTTTGGATAAAATGAGGTGTTGTAAGCAGTCAGACACACGGCAGACGTAAAGTATAGTCAAACAGTAGGGGGGAAGAAGAATGACGGCTGATGTTTCTTGTATTTTTTGTCTGTAGGTTTTCTTACTGAAGCTTTCACACGGTAACATCCATTAAACATTTCAAGCACTTCATCTTTTCACACATTTTCTTTTTTTTTTTTTTTTTTTTTTTTTTTTTAAATGTTGGGTTATTTAAAAAACTAATCAAGACAATCATCTAGTCTGGCTCCAAGAATCTCTTTCTAAGCTGGAGCGGTTAACTACCTCACAGTATTTTATCAGGTTTTGCATCATCTTAATGAAACATCCTTTTAACATCCTTTTCCTGTGTTAGCAGGAAAAGGATGTTTTCCATTTTATAGTTTGTACAATGTAGCAGTTGCAGTACAGTGTGTGTTTACAGACGTTTTGATAATGCAAGAGGCAGGTTACACTTTATCCAGGTATCCAGTATATCCCTTTTTTCTAAATTTCTCCAAATACTAGGTAGTTTTTAACTCTAGTATGCTGGAGTAAAGTGCTAGGAATCTGTGAGCAGATCGCTCTGTCATTGTTGTTGATGCATAGTAGTTACAGTGAAGTTTAAGTCATGTGTATATAAACATATTTCTACAATGTTTTTTTTAGATACAGTATTTCAGATTTTAAAGTTTCACCTTCACTTTGAACTGTTTTCAAAGTAATTCAGAGAATGATGTCATGATGTCTGCAAATGTTGCAAAAAAATACAGTAAAATTTGATCAGACATTTACGCTTATGTTAGCATTGACCCATGCGTGTAGGTCTGAGTAAACTTTCTGCTTAGGTAAACTGTTGTACTTTAAACAGATATTACACAGTCTTTCCCTCCAGTCTGTGTACCGTTTCACTTTCCACTGTTTCTTCCAGGTAAAATACTCATTGTAGCGTTTCTTATCCTCTGCAAGCTCCTGTAGATACTTTCCCACATCATTCAGTGATGCAAACTCATCAACATGGATGAAAGAATGAGGTGGAGCCACAGCTTTGTAATTGCCTAAAGGTGGTCCCAGGACAATGGGCACAGCTCCTCCCTCGTAAGCATTCCTCCACAGCTTCTCTGTGATATAATCTTTAGCAAGTGAGTTCTCAAAAGCCAAATAAAAATAACAGTGAGATATTGTAGGTAAAAGTTCTGAGGAGGGGAGGCGGTTTTTTGTCCAGCGCCCATAAACCGCCACAGGAACCGAAGCTCTGAGGTTCTTGTACACTTGGCTTCTTTTGTGGTGGCTCTTATAGTTGCTGATCACCCAACAAACCAGAGAGCTCTTGTTTAAACAGTTGTCTTCATTCATATGTTCTTCAGCCTCCCTCCGTAGCAGCATGCCATAGGGTATGCTGACGTCAGCATCCCTCCTGTAGGTTATGGTCATGTTGAAGATATCTGCATACTTATGTAAGTTTCCATTGTAAGAAGGAGCCTCCAGGGACATCCAGGCCCACTTCTGGCCTGGTGGCCGTGAGATGTTAGTGGGCAGTTTGTGGAGGCCCACTTGCAGCTCCCTGTTGTGGAACACCACTACATCAGCAGAGGGGAAGTAGGAGCGCTCATCCACCAGAATACAGTGAGGGATACGGTAGAGATCCCAGCAAACATCACCCTTCAGGCTGAATGATCTGCTGAAGGGCCAATACCACAGCAGGATGGTTACATTTCCACTTCTGCTGTCATGATATAAAGGTTTTACAGATCCACTCAGCCACCCACTGAAGAGACCCAGTGGTAAAACACAGAGAAAAGGGAGGATGATTAGCCTCTTCACCAACTTGCGTATCTGTTTGGCGTGAAACCCCTGTGATAAGAAAAGAATAAACACATCAGGTTTTTTTGCTGCTTCACTGTTTGCCTTGAGCAGATATATAAACAAAAGGCGTTACTTGCATTTTTTTCTTGAATGCTGCATAGACTTCAAAGATGATCTGTTTTGTTTTACCTAAATATAATCCCTTAAATTTTCAGTAAATGCATCCTTCTAAAAGTCCACTTAAATTGAGGGACTGTATTTAAATTCTTCCTCTTGCACTCTGCACAGTTAGCAGGTTAAAAAAAGGTGTTGCTGTGACCTCTTTATAAACTTCCTGAAACAAGCCATGTTAGCGCTTATCCCTTTATGTCATCTGTGAATACACCAGGGGATTATTCCAGGAAACATGTTCACAAAACTCTATATTTAAAAATAGATGATTAACTCTGAGAAACTTTTTTGGTTCCAGACAGGCTTATCAGTGTTAAGTCAATCATCTCTGTGTGTATTCAATTCTGAGTTAAGGTGTGCCTGACCAGAGAAAGAAAAACATCATCAGTAGAGTAGAGGGCAAATCCGAATTTCGGTAGTATCAATAGCCATGCTGGTATTGGTATCAGATTCATGCTAATCAATACTTTGTTTCTATCTTCTAAGTTCAGTATGTAGCCCACTGAATTGTGCTCAATAGATATATATATATATATATTGGAAAAGAAAAAAATATACCTCAAACCTGCACTATGAGAAATGTCTGAACCGTGTTCTTTTGACTGTCAGGTCTATTTAATGCAGGATTGCATTTAATTGCAGTATAGCACACCACTACAGTGGAGGTCCTAGACCACAGATTCACCATGTTAATGGGTAAATAAAGAGCAGAGCCTCCGATTATAACCCAGCAGACCGAAGGATGTGAATATGCATCAGTGTGGACCATGAAGTTTATCATAAAACTACAGTGGATACACCATTTGTTGTCATCTCTAATGAAAAACGAAAAAATTACATAAATAAAAACATTTTTTGCTACAGTTTGTGACCATTTCATTTTAATTTAAAGTAGTAATAAAAAGATGGGATGTAACCAACTTAAATGCTTAGTGAGATTTAAAGAAAAAACAAAGAAACAAACAAAACTTTGCTTTCATGTTTCCCTGTGTTAATATTTCTAATCTGATCTAATCACAACCTTCACTGATAGATGATGGTTGTCTTACAGCCATTGCCTGGTCAGTCACAAATGGAGAACAATTGCAGTTCTAATGAAAAGTTTCACAGGTTTACTGCTGTTTATGGTCACTGCCGCTGTCTTGGCAAAATCAGAATTGAGGGGTCATTCCAGTTTCTAATTCCGAGTGCAAACTCGGAAATTCAGGAGCGTACTATAAAATATGAGTGGTGCTTTTAAAAACATGTAATGACGTTAGAGTCTTAAAGTCATTTTGGCCTCATCGTCACTCAAGTATTCACATCGAGATCCAACTGTGAAAGGCATTTTTTTTTCTCCTTCTCAGTGACAAATTACTGATCAGTGATCAATGTGTTAAAGCTAAAGCTTTAAATTGTGTAGAGTAAATGTTTCCAGTGCCAGGAAACTGGCTGACACTCTGACATATCACAAGACTGAACTGATAATGAATCAGTGACGTAATCGCTGTCTCCATCCTATGAAAGTTTGTTTCAGCCACTGAATGAATGAATAATAATAATAATAATAATAAAAAACTATCAAAAACCAGACATACATCAAAATTTTCTGTTATTATCTCCATTATGTGTAACACTACATTATGAGTTATTATCTCAAAATTTCAACTGGCAAAAAAAATGGTGAAAACAAGATTTCATGCTATTGTTATTGATGACTAAATGATTGCAAACGTACTGTTGTTAAGTGCAAAAAATAGCAAACGTCTAACTGAGATTTCGGTCTTTGTCAACCTGTAAACTTCTCGAAATGAATTTGCACCACAGCTGAATCAGTGACTTTTTGACTAAAGAAATGAAACATGTCAGTCACTGATTCAGCTGTGGTGGTGGCATGGCAGTCAGACAGAAACTCAGAGTTTGTTGAAGAAAACCTGCCAGTGAACAGATTTAGTTCACAGATTCTTTTAACCCAGTAATTGAATTTTTCTGGAGCAGAAATTATGGGGTTTTCTTCTTCTCTGGCTTAACAATGTCAGAGCTGAACCTGCTTCCTGGAATAGAGCTTAGGTCTGTCATTAAGTGACCAACATCTCATCAAATTATGGAGAAACTGAAAAAAGAAGCACTTGCTTCACAAGGTAATTTTATAAATTTATGTGGAAAATCAAAAGTCTCTTTTAAAGTAAATAAAAGTGTGTTGTATTCAGTTTTGGGGAGAGTAGTGACTGTGTTCAGGACTCACCATTAGGGACTTCAACGTAACATGTGGCTTCCAGTATGAACAAGATTCACCACCTCCTACTCAGATCAGCACATCCCCTGTCCTTTGCTTTAAATAAACGAAACAAAAATTAAATATTACTTTATAAGAAGGAGAAAAAAAATCTTTTTAGTCACTATTTGCATGTGTACAAAACACGATAATTATTATCTCCCAGCTGTTATTTGGTTAATCGCTACTATCATGTTCAAAAGAAAGAATCAAACAGTTGCACAAATGACACAAAGTGAGTTACAAATCACCTGGTGTAAGTTCAAACAAATGCAATTCAAATATTTTATTTGAATTGCAGCAATATTTTCAAATTATTTCAATATCATTTAAAAGCTCTAGATTTCTTAAACAGTGTGCTCTTTTTTGTCTGTGGAACCTGTCTGTGTCTTTGTCTTTAGAAAGTACACTGTGATGCAGAATTAAGGAAATGGGATTTGGCAATATGTAAGACTTGAAACTACAGGGTTTCAGTTTGTGTTGAAAATGAAGAAGACCAACAATTAAAATTACATCCCACACTAACTCCTGAAGAATCTTTATCACAAACCTATTCTGTACATTTGCATGATAGAGAAAGAGAGCACATGTTTGGAAAAACAAATATAAGAACAAAAAATGACCCTCCTTCATAAGAACATTTGTATATATGTTTAATATATTATATATTTGTTATTTCAAAATCTATGTCAACATGTGTATTAAATAGCAATGTGTTAGATAGCAATATTCTTAAGAAACAGTCCATGTCTATGGTTCAGACCTAAAGCTACAGGATGTGGTAAAAGATTTTGCTGTTCTGTCACCGGCTGGTGACCATGTACTTTTAAACCTGCATGTGTTTATTTATTTCTAGCATTCAATGAAATGCAAGCTGGTAGATTTAACAAGCAAAGTGTGTCTTACACAAAACTTAAAAAAACAAACACAAAAAACAAATATTTAAAAAGGGTATATGCTTAGCAAGAAATTTCTTCAGATGAGCCACACTGACCAGAAAGACATGTGAAAGACAAAACCCCAAACCTCCTCCACTAACCTGATGATGAGATGGCTGGTTTATTCTCTGAGTTCAATCGCCACGAATATTGTTTCCGCTTGTTGCCAGTACACGATGGTAAACTTGCCAAAAACCAAAAACACAAAGCCTTTTAAAGAATCAGAGGTGTGGCTTTCTGAAATCTTGCTGAATATGTGTTTAGATAAAAAGGTCTACATGGTCCCACCCTCTTTCTAAATCAGCATTGCATTTAAATTCCTGTCTTCTGGTAAGTGCGGAACATTGTTTCTCCTTTATTTCTTTGGCAACCCTCACCCTATGAGAAAAATGGAGCATATTCAAGACGAGTTTGCTGCATGCGTGCATGGCTGTGAAAAGAGGAAGTGTTAAGTATGATATATGAAGATGGGAGTTACACAAGGGAGCTCACAAGACTGAGTCACAATCAGGGAAGCTGCTGTAGGGGGAAGAAAACATTGCTTGCAAACCCCATTTTCTACCCAACCCCTGCACTACTGTGCAGAAATATTTTGCAAATGTTCCTTTAATTAATACACAAAACAAAAGGGAAAGGGCCTGAATCAGAAACGCCATTTTTCTGTTTGCATCAGTAAGTGGTAAAAAGCCAACATGCAGCAAGACGTTAAGTCATATTTAGTGTTATTTACATATACATGCCTGGTTGTTACTGATTATCACTTGTGGTTTGTTAGTGCTAAGAAATGAACAAGCAATGGCAAGAAGTGGTGAACAAGTCCGTATTTGGTCTAGAATGAATTGCAGATAGTGTAGTCGTAGTTTAAAATCTGTAACAGTGTTTCTGTGAATATGTAAGTATGTGCACTAGTGTTCTGGATCTCCTGTGTTTGAGCAGTAGAGGTCGTCCTTGATCTTCATCTGAGCACATCACTAGCTCAACAAGCTTGTGCATGTTGGTGGCTCCCAGTGGGATTTCTGGACCCCATGGAGAAGAAATTATCTGCCTCTTTTAACCACTAATTTTTTCCCCCCTAACCTTTGGCTCACTCGAGGCATTGACCTGACAACATGGGGCTTTGTTCTAATAAAGGAAATAAAATGTTATGTATTATATATCTTCTAATTCTCTCTGGGGGTCAAAATTACTTTTGAGATTATATATTTAAGATTGAGTATCTTTAATACAAAAATGCCTCTAAATTTGGAATTAAATCTCATTTCTCATTTTATTTTACTTCAAGGATCATGCATAAAATACACTAATCACTTAAAAAGGAAATGAAGCTTTGTACCAGATTTAGCTGTCAGCTAATATCCAGCTCTAGTCCCTAAGTAAAAACAATAATTCTTATGTCGTCTTTCTCCAGTACGCTCAGTGTGCACGTTTATCACACACATTTCCATATAACACATATTTCTCACCTTTGTTTGCCTGTAGACTTTACAATAGTCCCAATCAGCCAACTCTTATATGCATATAAGCTTGTCCTCTGGTGTTCCCAGTCGCCACCTTAGTGCATATACCAGACATTTCGACATGCTTGAAGACAGATTTTACTACTTTGACCTGTTTTCCTCTCCCAGTAGCTTCTTTTTTGACCTGTTTGTCTCACCTTTAACTCATCAAAGGGTTCAAAAAATAGGATTTAAAATGGTTCGAAATATATTTAAATCTCATAGATAATCAAATACTAAATTTAGTACGTCTTCATGCTTGTGCAACCAATTCAGATGAAGCAATGTGAGAAAGGAACATCATAGTCATACCCCACAAATAATGGTAAGCGCATGTATGTTTAATACGCCACCTCTTTATAAGTAAAACCATGTTTTATATAACATATTTGGTTTATGTTGTGCTTATTTTAAACACCATATTTGTTGTGCATATGAGAATTTAAATTCAATTGTTGCAGAATTTATTCAAAGAATAAGTGAGATATTTGAGTGAATCAAAAGCAGAACAACTTCCTGTTTGATCCTCGACAAAATAATACAGTAAACTGTTTTCATTAACATTTATTTGAGTGTGTGACTTCAGCTCATGCAATCCACAACACAAAAAGTCACAGATGACTGATAAAAACAGGTCACACACTCTTCTGATTTCCTCCCTCAGTCTTCCTCGCCTATGGATGTGCCCCAATTTTGTGGGGCTTGTGTCACAGCTACTGCAGTCTGCTTCTTTCTAGTTTGTGATGTTTATCTCACTCCTTCAGCTTTCACACTTTTTTTTTCTTTTTACATCCTTGAGGGTGTTTCTTTCTCTTCTTGCCAACAGGAACAAAAGTATCTGTGGTGAATACTTGTTACACCAGAGCATTTTTATTCAGTCATGAATGCTGATCAACAACTAGAAACAGCTGTGGAAAATGTGCAATATAAACATCCATCCATCTTCTTCCGCTTATCCGGGGCCAGGTCGTGGGGGCAGCAACCTAAGCAGAGAAGCCCAGACCTCCCTCTCCCCAGCCACCTCCTCCAGCTTGTCCGGGGGAACACCGAGGCGTTCCCAGGCCAGCTGAGAGATATAATCTCTCCAGCGTGTCCTGGGTCTGCCCCGGGGCCTCCTCCCAGTGGGGCATGCCCGAAACACCTC
>VVHJ01026672.1:0-10730 GCA_015107715.1 Tylochromis polylepis
CAGGTGACCCTGAATCCTCCCTTAGTTATGCTGCAATAGACGTAGGCTGCCGGGGGATTCCCATGATGCATTGAGTTTTTCTTTTCCAGTCACCTTTCTCACTCACTATGTGTTAATAGACGTCTCTGCATTGAATCATATCTGTTATTAATCTCTGTCTCTCTTCCACAGCATGTCCTTATCCTGTTTTCCTTCTCTCACCCCAACCAGTCACAGCAGATGGCCGCCCCTCCCTGAGCCTGGTTCTGCCGGAGGTTTCTTCCTGTTAAAAGGGAGTTTTTCCTTCCCACTGTCGCCAATGTGCTTGCTCATAGGGGGTCATATGATTGTTGGGTTTTCTCTGTATCTATTATTGTACGATCTACTGTACAAATATTAAGTGCCTTGAGGTGACTATTGTTGTGATTTGGCGCTATATAAATGAAATTGAATTGAATTGAATAAATTCAATACAGAAAAGAAACTAAGTAACAAGTACAAATGGCTTAAAACGTGTTAATTCCCAAAAATAAAAAAATCCAAATTTTTTAAATTATTTATCTGAACCATGTCTACAACCCATTCATACATTAACAACAGCTTTTTGCTCCTTAAATTTCTTGAAAAATGGTCATTAGTCTCTTGACAGACTTTTCTTAAGATTTTTGATTTTTATAAGCCTGCTATTTTGGATCAAGTTTTTTTCTCACTCAATACACAACAGTAGTACTTGTGAGGCTGGGCTTGTAACATCAGAGCTGGAAAAGCTGAAATGGCAAAGGAGGAAAGTAACCTTTTACAGCGGGTCAGCATTATCTTTCCCTCACTCCATCCCAACTTTTCATGGCACATGGGTGCCCCTCTCTGATCCTGGTTTTGCCAGAGGTCTCTTCCTGTTAAAAGGGAGTTCTTCCTCACGACTGTCACCGTGCTCTTGTTCATAGGATTTTTACCCTACAATATAAAGCACCATGAGAAGACTGTTTTTGTAAACTGATACTAAAAAATTAAAATTGTATTTAAATTGAACTGTCAAAAAAGTATCAAATTTACTGACATGTTTTAAGGATGGATGAAAAAGTTAAATAATTAAATTTTGAAAGAAGTGGACGCAAAAGAAACTGCAGGGAGAAATAAAAAGTGAGACAGAAGATAAAAGTATAAAGTAAGGAATTTTTAGGAAGTAAAGTTTTTCCACTTTTAAGAAGGAAAGGGAAAAAAAGAAAACTGAAATTACCTTTATTAATATCTAAGGAAAAGAAATAAGGAAAATAGCTTCCGACTAGCAGCAGAAACCCACAAGCCTCTTGCCATGACCAACCTCTGTGGCACAGAGAAGGTCACTGTGATGCAATTCAAAATTTTTGTGAAAGTGAGATTTTAAAAGTGTCACTTTGTGCAGGGGAAATATCAGCTGCAGTTTTCCCCAGGGAGGTCTGATAGGTAGTAGCTTAGGGCAGTAAATGGTCAGGTCTATGGCTCAGGGCAACGTTTAGAGCAAAAACCTGTGTCTGTGTCCACCTCTGTCCACCTCCCTTTATACCCCTGCCTCCTTTGTGTGCCTGTTTTAAAAGGAAAAAAAAGGTGAGATTCTGACTGCTGCCTACAGTGCTAAAAGCTGAACAACATACAAAAAAAAATGGTTTCCACAACAACAGCTGTAGTCATAACACGCAGTGCCTCGAAGCGCTTGCTGAGCAATGCATGCAGAAAGACGGGGATTGCGATTCACAAATCCTTTCAGAGATAAGCTGGAGTGTACAAATAAAATCACTATTAAGGCAGAGAACTAAATTAAGGTAATTAAAACGTAACCGACTGGGCCCGTGATCACACGTCTCCATTATAAAGTTGATACAAATTTCTAGTTGGCCAGCAGCTCTTGACATTTCTCTGTCTGATCTTGACGTGATCACAGCTGGTTGAGAGTACGTGGCATTTCAGTGGAAGTAATAATCAGGTAGCTGCAGTTTTTTTTTGGTGTCCTCTATCGTGGGCTGTGGCATTAAAAAGGAGGAGAACGTAATCCCTGGCCAGCAGCACTTCACATTTTACAACCTCCATTCATGTGATCGTTAGAAACTCTCTGCCTCATGTGACATTTGAAACCAATCAATAATTAAATGCGCCATGTAATTTTGTTTCTTGAGTTGGAGAGTGGTGACATTAAAACATACTTTCAGGTCCCAAAGGGACAAAAATCTCTCATACTTGTCTGCTCTTAACCTGCTGACATTAGTGACTTTCATTTTAGTTCAGAAAAGTAATAACACAGGCAATTAGGATATTATATAGATTCAAAAGTTTAAAAAAAACCTCCATATGGTATCACCTGTTCGCAGATGTGCCACCAAAAGGTTATTTAGGAATCACTTGTGGATGATCAAGAACTTGTAGCTAATTTAAAAAGTTGTCCCATACAACTTGCCACTAAGAGGATTCCACGTCTTTAAAAAGGATTTAAACAGCCAAACCATAAGTGAAACGTCAACATTAAAAACACACACTGATCAGATTAAAACTACCTGACATGGGATTACATTGTGCAGTGATTAGCACTGTTGCCTCACAGTAAGGAGGTTCAAACCCAGTGGCTCGCTGGGGCTTGTGTGGAGTTTGCATATTTTCCTGGAGCCTGCACAGGTCCTCGCTGCGTTCGCCCATAATAAGGGTGAACCCTGCCTCTAGCCTCCAAGCTCCAACCCTCCTGCAACCTCAAAATGGATAAGCATTATCTCATTACAATGCCATGTTCTGTTGGGAAAACTTGGGCCCTTTGTCTGGATGCCACTTTCAAATGCAACACCCACTTAAAGTTTGTTGCAGACCTCATTCGTCACCTAATGTCCATAGCCAGCATAAGCAGAGCATGTTGTCATTATGGTGGCACTTCCCCTTAGCAGTGAGCTCCCCTAGTAGGATAACATACCCCATCACAGTGGAAACTTGCTGGTTAATTTATGAGTGAGAAAAATAAACAAAAAGCACAAGGTGCTAACCTAGTCTCCAGATGTCAATCCCAATCGAGCTTTAAACAAGCCCAGTTCATTTTTGGCCACACCTCACAGAGCCCAGAGATTCCATGTTCCCATCATCACTCCAAAGCAAACACTGCATCTGTGCTTTAGGCTAAAAGCATACAACAGCTGACAGTAGCAAAACACCCCTGAATTTCACATTTTGCCAGGTGAATTGGATTTTGATAATCTTGATAATCATCTATTAACATATGAATATGCAAAATCTGCACTAAAAGGACAAGATTCTTTTATACTTCAACATTTCTTATTTCTATTGGTAGTCATGTTGTAGTCTAAGAAGTATTTTGCAAATCACCTTTGAGCATGTTGCATCCACATAAGCAGTCTGTGTGAAGTGCAAAAGGGGGATATTGTCTGGCTATTGTCTGACAAACTTTTAACTTTTTAGCTTTAAAAAATGTTACTGCATTCACTAACAGTGAGAGAGTGCCAGCAACACGTAGTCAAATATGTGCTTGCCACACCAAAAGCCCTGAAATATTGTTCAGCGTCCCCGGAAGCAAAGTCAGCAGGTGACAGATAATGGGTTCCCAGATTGCATCGTTTGTAATGTAGGCAGCAGGTTTTGTGCAAGTGTTCTGATTCACTGCATTAATCAGAACAAACATTTGTAACACAGGTAGTCAAACCAGGTAAAATGTAGTTACACGCACATCTGTATCACACATTGTGTTGTGGAACTACCATATGGCGATTCGCATGTTTTACCAATTAAATTCCTTTGACTTTAACTTAAACGGTGAAGCTTTTGCGTTAAATATATCCTAATATCTCTAATGATACTGATTAAACAAACAATGGAATGGTAATTTTAAAAAATGAAAATAAAATCCTTTAAACTCTACCTGAGTGTAGTCGTAGGATTACAGGTACTATAAAAGGTCTGCAGTTTATTAACTCCAGTAAACTGCCAACAGCACTTGAGGATACTGGCATGTTTAAATCTGTCGCTTACATTCCACTTATTTTCCAAACTGGCAAGCAATATAATGTTCTATGTGCACTGTGATATGAGCAGATCTGTGCCTGAAGCTTTACAAAGTGTTATCTCAAATTTTCCACAGGCTCATGCATGTTGGGCTGTGCCCGGTGGGCATTCGTGCAAATAGGAGTGGGTGCCAGGTGCAGGAGGAGGATGGACAGCGTAATCTGCAAGTTCAGCTTGACCAAGCAGGAGAGAACTGATGCAAGTCATGACTTTAATGAACGCAGAGGCCTTGTGGGAAAAAAATATGAACATTCACAGCTGTTCACTCTTTTGTAATGCGACACACACGGCTCTGTCAACATCAATTTAGCATCTAAATATTTATGTACAGAAAATCCTGTGTTTAATTTTCAATAGGTTATTACATGTCGTCTCATTACTTTCTAATACAGTATATGACGCGTTCTTGCAGTGTGCTGCAACACCTTTCTGACAGAGATGTTCTGGCTTGTAGGTACATCATCACAGTGAGAGCTCTGAGGTCTCATCTCCCCTGCCTGTCCTGTCTGCGTCTCTGTCTGCCAGTCTGCTTGTCTTGTGCCGGACTTAGGCGTTTGTTAGATGGGGAGCATTGGCTGGCGCTGCGATGGAGAGGTTGGTCTTAAGGCTTTGTCCACACATCACCACAGCTGATTGCTCCTCTGGATGGTTGGGATTCTCAACTAAGACAGGGATTACTGACCCATGTCGGCTTCCCACCTTTACAGCAGCCACTTCAATGTTCACCCAGTCTGAACCTTAATGCCCCAGCGAATTGAAGAAAAAAAGTGTGTGTGTGTGTATGTGTATCCGTGTTTTACTTTTCTTGTGCCTGAAACCTTGGAAAGTTAGCTAATATAGATTTTTGAAACAGAAACCCAACTATACATAACCCACCTTAGACTAACAAAGCACGGGGCCCTGTGTGGTATTGGTATTTTGGTACTAAGCACATTTTTCGAGAAAACACAGAAACAGGTGGGAGGATAATGTCAATGAAGCAGTGCAAGGTGAACTGTTGGTAATACATGTGTTGCTACATGACTTCACAAACAAGTGCAAACTAAGTAGTTGTTGTATAAACCTAAAAAAAAAGCAACATTTTGTCATTTTTGGCAAGCACTTTTTACAGTGGTGCTAATTACAGGATTCCAGTACTTTAAAAAGGGGGTGCTTAATTATTCGACTCTACCTGAGCAGCTTTGCATGATTCACCATCCAGAATAATTCTTTATTTATCTTGTCCCTCCCATTAATTTAACTCTATTTTGATTTGCTGCCCCTCACAAACAGAAGGTTTGGATAGGAAGTGGGTGGGACTGTGCAAACAGCCGAAGCTATGTGCCTGATAACCACGTTAAAAAACAATCTGGCACTAGTAGAAAAAAAACTGTCTAAAAATGAGCTTTAAGCTCACAGGCATCACTTAAATTACATTTATATTTTATACCTGCACAGTTGGTGTGGAGCACCCACAATTTTGTTGTACATGTACAATGACAATAAAGGGCTGTTCTATTGTATTCTATTCTATATATCACCATCATTTGAATCTTTGTCTCGATTTCTGCTGCAACATTCAGATGGTATGGTCTGAATTTATTATAAATAACATGAAAACGCTGATCGATCCTGCCTTGTATCAATGGTTTAGGCTGTTTGCTGGTGCCCCTTATTACCAACTGAGGTTTGTTTAAACACCACAGCCTACCTGAGTATTGTTGCTGACCATGTCCATCCCGTAATCACCACAGTGTACCCATCTTCTGACGGCAGCTTCAAGCAGGATAATGTGCCATGTCACGAAGCTCAAATCATCTCAAACTGGTTCTTTGAGCAGGACAATGAGTTCACTGTACTCAAATGGCTTCCACAGTCACCAGATCTTGATCCAATAGAGCACCTCTGGGATGTGGTGGAATGGAAGATTTACATCCTGGATGTGCAACTGAGCAATTTGCAGCAACTTTGTGATGGTGTCATGTCAGTAAAGGCCAGGATCTCTGAGGAATGTTTCCAGCACTTGTTGTTGAATGTGTGCCACAAAGAATTAAGGCAGTTATGAAAGCCAATCTGGTATTAGTATGGTGTACTTAATAAACGGCTTCACTTTAATTCTCACAATTGTTGAGGAGCCAAGGATGCTGTATCTGGAACACAGCTCATGCAACAAACTCAAAATCATCAGTTTACTGTCCGTTGCAATTTACTCTCTACCATTCACCTTTAGGAAATTACTAGGATATGAAATCATGCTTTCAAACTGAAAAAAGGAAAAATGTCATTCACACTTAACTGCAGTTTAACATGTATAGTAAATGCCAGTATTACAAAATTTTGTTCCAAGCCGGGTTAAGCAGATGTTCTCTGTTTTCATCAGCATCTCTAGCCAGTGTAAAAATGGGCTGACTTGGCTTATGATCAAAAACTAGCGAGTCGACAACCTCAAGCAAAGTACAACAACAAAAGAGCAACATGAAAGAGGTGCCACTCTCCCTCTTACACGTCAGTGTGTAACATCAAAACACATTTCAAGTTGCTATTTCGAGGCAGTCAGTAGGTGCATTTAAAACAACATAAAAATTCATCTTAGTTGTAGTTAAAACTGTTCAGTGCACATATAAATGAGAGCGTTGGTGGTTTTCTCATCTTAAACTCAGCAAGCAAGAAAAAAAAACTGTACCAGATTCTGATCATTTGCTGTTTGCACGTCAGATTTAGGTTTGCGATGTTGACAAAAGCAAAAAGCAAAACCAGAAACAGATACTTGGCATTCAGTACATATTGTGGACTTTTTCTTTGGAATCAATTTTAAATACTGTACATTACATAAATATCTGCTTCACAGCCACTTATTGATGTAGTGTAGCCGCTCTGTCTCAGCTATCCAAGCTGACACTGGATGAGAAGCAGGATACGACTGACAGGCTGCCAGTCCAAAACAGTGCAAAAGTTGCTTTCAAACAGGAGGATGATGTGGACCATGGACAGTCAACAAAGTTTAACACACTGCAACTTCAACCACTGCATGCTTGAAAGACCAGCTAACAAAACAAGTCATCATTCAGGGAAGGCAAAATAGAGAAAATGTTGATAATGTGTTTCTCAATTCAGTGAATTATATAACACAAGTATGGAAACACTTTTAAATCCAAGTGGAAACGTCAGGTTTGTGTGTTAACACTGTATATAAACACACTTTACATTTGGTACGTGTTCCTCCAAATAACTCTACAGATATTTAAACTCTTTAGAAATAAGAGACAAAGGTACAGAAACCAAATGAAACAAACAAACCAGAAACAAAATGTACATAAATTTATACCATATTATTAAGTTTACTAGTATACATTACTAGCACGACTATATTATATTGGAAATCCTTTTAGTCTTACTGTATATGACTATTTTACTTTTTGCATTTTTGAACTACTGGGTTGATACTGTATTTACATTTAACTTGTCTATGTAATAGGTGTAATTTACTTAATGGGCATGAACATAAAAATATTAACTAAATAAAAATAAGCCAGCCTAGCATATTGAAAGACTGCACACTAGACACACTGCAGATCTACAGTACATTTTCACATGAAAAGGACATATCACTAGAAAACAAACAAAAAAAAACCTTTTGAATGATCGACATATTAGAAAAAGTTTTTAAGACTTGGTACAAAGTCCAGCAACTCAATAGCTGACATTCCAGTGTACAATCGAGCCGTTTCATCCAACAGCTCAATAGCTAACATTCCAGTCTACAGTACACAATCAAGCCATCTCATTCTGCCATGAGACAGGCTGAAGTTTTCATTGTCTCAGGGTGGTTATTAGCCCCAGAGACAGACAGAGCCAGCCAAGAGAGGAGTTAGGGCTGTCTGTCAGCTTATAATGTCTCCACATAACAGCCCAAACCTAAACTGACAGGCACACACCACACTGACAGCCACCAGCACCACGCTATTGTTCCCTCGCAAATGGCCAGGACGCACCTATCAGTGGCCACAGAAATAGTGTGAGGCAGAAAGAGAACACGCAGAGACATCCATATACCTTAGGTCAAAGCAGTTCACATGAGCAACATTAATGTAACATTTTAATCAGGGGTTGGTCTATGTGAAAACAATCTTCTATCACAGTAGTCACAGTTTTATAACATACTAACATACTGAACGTTAATGTTAATGTGGTGGCAAAACTGAAACTTTTTGTTAACTGAAATGACTGCCAGCTCTTTTGAGAGATGGATAAGAGACCTTATACTATTTATACTGAATATTATGTGTAAAATAAATGCACATTATAGAAAGTGTTACAGTGGTATACAGCAAAATAGGCTCTTTTAATGCAGTCAATTATTTTTGCCATTTCCTATTTGCAATCACTGACATCATTTTATTTTTCCCCAGTCTAGCTGTTATGACATCTGTTTATTATGACTTTAGTTTGTTTCCAGAGTACATCATGTGATTCTCTGCTTTAGACCTGAAAATTCAGCTCTATGTTCCCTTAAAGAGTGGAAATGTCCTATTATCGGGTCTTACAAATCAGCTCTTGCAGTCACCACAGAGACTTTTGCTCCTTCTATATTTCTGGAAAGCAAAGGGGAGATCGGAATTAATAAAAGAAATGGCTGAAATAAACCAGAACTATATTGTTCTATTATTTAAAAATTGTATTTATTAATTCATTTTTTGCTAAGAGAAGACTACAAAATTCCTAAACAGTCACACCTGCGTTGCAGGTATAGGGAAGAAAGGGCACTGTGTTCATAGTAGTGGTGCTGGACAGAGAACGATGGGCTCCTGTAGGATTACTTATATAACTTTAATGCACTTTAGTTATAATTACATAACGTTATATACATATACATAACTTTTATCTTATTTTCTCATCCTCTGTTACTGTATGACGATTATTGGCAAATGACGCTGCAACAGAGGGTATAATCCCCACCCAAATAAATAATTAAAAAAAAAGAATACTAGAATGGCGAAATGGAAAAGAAGATTTGTAGGCCCTTTTCACCAGAGTCAGAATTAAATGTATCAGATTTACACCACACACAATCCACTTTAAATCTTTACATTCAGCAGCAGTAAGCTACCTGTGTAGCCAACACAACAGTTAACTTGTACCAGGATCTTAAATGGAATTTTATGGTAAAAAGAATTAATCTGGACTGGGGGTGCAGCACTTGCAGGATGCCGCAAGGGAGCCTTTGGGCTTTGTTACCTATAGTGCCTTACTCAACCTGCTGCTGCACTCCGTTTATCCAGGAGTGGTCGATGGACTGCTGCGGAGGATGCAGCGAGATGCTTTGATTTTATTGACGCTATAAGTTACAAAGAAGACAGCTTTTACTTTTCTCTTGCTCTTGGAAGCCTGTGACCAATAATTCCCTTAATGTCCCAGCATGTAAGGCGGAAGGACTCATAAGACACTTTTGCATTTGTTTTTAATTAAGTTGGATCTCCACTCCTCTTAGAGAAGAATATCCTGTATCACCATTTCTTTTTCACCTCTGTTTTTCCTTGAGGTTTCATCTCTTCTAAAATTTTAACATCAATATTCTTGTTCAATGATCGATTTTTTGTCCCTTCAGAGTCCCTGGTCCCTGTTTTTTAAATTCATTGTGACCTGTCACTCTTGCTCTCTCCAGGCATCTCCTCTAAAGTCTCCATTAGCAATCTGCTTACTCCAGAACCACCAGTACCCAGACTCAAGGCGGTCCAGCCACTATCTCCAATCTTTATTCTAAGATTCCACTCAATTTCACTTCAGTTGTATTTATTTATACAGCGTCAAATCACAACAACAGTCACCTCAAGGCACTTTATATTGTAAGGTAGACCCTACAATAATACATACAGAGAATAACCCAACAATCTAATGACCCCCTATGAGCAAGCACTTGGGGTGCCGTGACTGGTTGGGGTGAGGAACTCAAGCGTCTAACTTCCAAATAGCTACACTGTATTCACAATTTTTTGCTACATTTTGCTGCTTTAGCCACAGAGCCCCTGATTTTTGAGAAAAGCAGTTGATTTAAAAGCAAATTTTTTCTAAACAATAGGCTTTTTCTACATTTCAGCTATACTTTACTAAATCAAAGCGGAATCATTGTTTTGACACAACAGAGCAGAAACACTGTGCACTGCAGAGACACAAGCACAACTCATCAGAATGGACAACTAAAAAAAAATCTAAAAACAAAAGTCTGAATATGATCTGGTCTGTATATATCGGGTAAAGATTTTGACTTTTATAGGCTGGTTTTCAGAACCTTTTATTCACAAATTCAACCATTTAAGATTTTACATGATGAATGGAAAAATTGAGGATAAAAATAAGGTCTTGTGCTGATTATAAATGTCTGAGAAATGCAGTTCTCAGTCACATATCGCAGCAAGTAAATTCCAAGTGAATGAATGGAGTTATATCATTTATAGATGGCAGGGTAAAGTCTAATTCAGGATGAAGCTATACAATTTGTAGTTGAATCCTTCCACGTTACCTTAGATTTGCTGGGACTAATCCCAAGATGTGAAAATCACTGTTCCTTTAAGAATTGCAGTACATAAATATATGGTAAAATGCCTTTTGGTAGTCCAACATATAGCTATAGGAAATTATATGAAAGTATATTATATTAACAGACATCCAAGCATTTGGGTCACACACACACACACACACACACACACACACACACACACACACACACACACACACACACACACACA
>VVHJ01026672.1:10811-23894 GCA_015107715.1 Tylochromis polylepis
CCTGTCAGCTGTGTCCTGTTATGCACTCTTCTCTGTCTGCGCTATGTTTCAGTTTTACCACACACACACACACGAAGAAGAGCTGAGACAACAGCTCGTCCTCCCAGTGTGCTATCCAGTGAATGCCTTCCAAAAATATCTGATCCCCTAAAGGCATAGTTCACTCAAAAGTTTGCTGATGTTTTCCAAAGGAATCTGATTTCATGCAGTGGCTAGCATTAAAAAGCTGTCAATATGCACCTGGTTTTATAAGCCGAAAGATCAGAGATGAGGATGTGTCAATGAGGATGCCGAGACATGATACGGAGATGGGAGTGTCACTGTGGTGCTGCACATTCATCAGCTGCAGCTTTGAAAATGTGCGTTTGCTTGGCGTGCGTGTTGGTGTATGTGAGCAATATTTCAGCTTGTTCGTTGAGCAACCTGTCATTAATCTCACAGTATGCTGTAATAGCCCTCGAAAAAATGGCAGGGCAGCGTAACCACCTCAAATGATGATTATACCATATACATATATACACTGTTGTGGTCTAAAATTGGTGGTTTTTATTTATACTTTTGATGTGTCATGCCACTAGTACTTTTAATCCAACATTAAGGGAAAGCATCATATGAAAAGACATGGAAATAACACTGACACTTCAAAAACGGAGTGGGTGAGACCCACTGAGAATCCATCTGATGGTGATCCTACCTTCTGTCGAATCTCTTCTTCCATCTTGATGGGAGAGCCAAACTCAGCCACCTGACGGACTCCCTCACTGGCATAGCCTCCATACTCCCACAGCACGTAACTTCTGGAGTGGGATGCACCAATCAGAGCTGACCAGTGGTTGGCACGTCCTACAACACAGGAGGTCAGGAACAGCTCAGTAACACACTGAAGCTTATGACAATATGTTTATGGATTTTTAAAAAAAACAACAACTTTTGTTTCAGTTCTTTCATTCATTCATCCTGACACTGCGCTCATGTTTAACATCTTTAATTTATTTCTACTAGCAGTCGCCAGTGTTCAATAAATAATTCCCCTGGGGCCATTTTCAGTTACCAGAAGTTACCAGATCTGGTTAAGGTACAGTTGTACAGGCATTATGTGCTAGACTGTATACAGAGACTTAGTGAAATCTCATCAGTTACCACAAGGAAACCTTTATAAACCAAATCATATATAGACATATGTCATCTAAGCCTTCATAGAACACAAACGTGTTTATTGTGTCTATAACATCGTTCTTACACTTGCCAACTTTTGAGTGTATAAGGCAAGCATATCCTAAAGCAGAGTTTGGAATGCTATACACTTCATATCCTCAATGGCTGCCATCTGGGCTACACATCAACCACATTTCAGACATCAAGATGAAGACAGTGCTAATTCAACCTACTTAGCTAAAAGAGATTCTTCACAAGCATTGGTATGTCAAACTGCCTTCTTCACTGTAGAAGAAAGATCAATTATAATTACAAAATGTGTACATATTCACAAAAAGAAACAGCCAGCTTCGCTATAGTTTTGTACAGAACATGTAAACTCTACATAGAAAAAGGCCCGAGCTGCTGCATTCAAACCCAGCACCTTGTTGCTTTATTTATTCATTTATCTATTTACTGCGAGCTGCAGTGAACTAAAACAAACAAAAAACAAATTATCAAACTGTTTTTTAAAGGGTTGTCATTTAAATAAAGAGACTTTTTGTCTAAGCTGGTCCTTTTACTGTTTCAATCATCACGCTGCCATCTTACAATACACTTACAATACATTTTTCATGCAGACCTACAGAGCATTTCCAGGTACCAGAGTGCACAGTGTACATTTATGCGTCAGTCAGAACATGTTGAGAAGCTGAACTCACTTGGATAATCTTTAGGATGTACTTTCTCTGACCAGTTTCCATAAAAGGTGAGTCTGTACTTGGCAGTTCCACAGGCACAGCACTCAATGGCAGGAGCTTGCGTAGCTTCCCCCTCTACGGGGAGACAGAATGCAACCATGACAGCACAGACAAAATGACACTCAGGTGTACAAATTTAAGGTTAATCAGGACGCAGGGCCCTGATTAATCATAGAAAACACATTTCAGGAGTAAACAAACAGGCACATTGACGTGCAAGGTTTGATATAAATGCACACCTGCATAAATTACCTGGTGATTGACAATTTGGAATCACTGAGAATGACACAAAATTACATCACCGGAATAAACTGGTATTAAAATGACACATTAGCGTTAACTCAGACTCATAAATATTCAGATTTTGCCCGGGACCAATGTTTTGCAAAGATAGGTCAAGGGGATTTCTTAAATATTTATGAATCACCAAATTATTAAAAAAAGAAAGCCTCACTTGACATCTAAGTTATAGCAGGATGACTCACAACACTGAAGGCACCTAACTTACGTCAGCAAATTGAAACAGGGCGGCTTGATTGGCTTGCATAATAGCCTGGAAAATTAGATTTCGGAGAGGTAAGGAGGATTTTATGAAAGTAAAATTCCCCTGAGATTAAGTCTGAGAAACCACTCGTCCAGGCTTTTTTTTTTCTTTTTTTTTATTGTACAATAAATGTGTGCATCAGAGCTTAGAGAGTCCTGTCACCTCATTGTCTCACAAGAGCGCAGTGTTTATCAGGCTGGCTGTGAGCTTTAGGAAACTAGTGTGCCATTTTTCTTTGCAATGAAATCACAGGTAGCATGAAAGCAATGGCTGGGCTCTGCAGTGAAACAGAAAGCAATATTTAAATTCCCATGACATCCAGGATTTGTTGTCCTCACAATTTTCCCCAGCTGGCTTTGTTGGTATTAATTTCTTTTTTAAAATATGGTATGAAAGAATGGGAGCTAATGTGCTGCAAAGACGGGGGGGGGGGTAAACTAAACTTAGAACATGGGACACTAGCAACATGATACGCAATCAAGGATGAAAGGAAAGACTTGATGGGCAGCTCATATTACCTTTCTCGCACAGTCGAACGGTGAGGGAGCCTTCATCCTGGAAATAGATGATTCTCTTCTGGACAATACTCGCCCTGGAGACACAGACAGAGAGGTAGTGAGAAAGGCAAAGAAGCAGAAGAAATGTGAAAGAAAACGGACAGAAAGTTTGATAGCAGGAGGGGTGCAATAAGAGTATTAGATGGTTAATAGTGGAAAAAAACACTGCAGTCACCTATGTGATCTATTTAATCTTCGGCGGAAGAGGGAGGGTAATGGGCTCCCCGAGGTTCGACAGGGAGTACACATCTTTTCACAGGAACAACGTTTTATTCTCCAAACCCAATGATACAATCATCCTGCTGCAATATGAAATGTATCAGAGCAATCATGCCCATGGACATGAAGAAGAGAGAGCAGGGGATTACAGTCAGAGAAGGAATATAGATCTTTACATGGATTTTAGATGAAACCAGATTCTAACTTATGAGCTAATACTGGCTGAAAATGAAACTCCCCCAGTGAAAATCGGCTGTTTTACCAATACTATTTACATTTCTCTTCAGGAAAAAGGAACTGCATTACTTATACTGCACAGATAAAACTGTGTGCTCTGCCTCTGCTATTGAAATTTTGAGGAAAAGGACAGGAAAAAAGGATAAGAAATCGTTGGAGGAACACTAAGGCATGATGGTCTTACAACACTTTTGCAATAGATTTGCAATAGTTATATAGAGTTCGAAATAATTCCTATTCTCTCATATATTTATTACAGTTTTTCATAGATGAAAAATTCACTACCACGATGGCAACGAGCTGCCATTAAATTTGTAAACTAAGAGTTAAGACATGGTTTATCCTTGTTAAATTTGTTCTTCTCAATGAAACTTGCCAAACTTACTTTTCCAATGTCTTGGTCTCTGAAAGGATTTCTGCTTTATTCTAGAAGAACATCCTCGCATTTCTGTCTCACACTGGGTGTGTTTTCACACAGCTAAACTATTGGTCTGTGAAATGGTCCAGTGCAGCATAAAATGACATCTTTGTAGGCAGGAAAAGGTCAGAAAAGATCAGCACATGGTTATGTTTAAAGAAGCTCTCACACAACCCACGAGTGACATTTTAAAGAAACTGTTCTTACCAAGGTGATCGTTAACTAGAATAACTCACAAGACAGTTTCAAAGACGATAACTTGCCAGAAAAAGCCAAAAGAAAGATATCCAAAAAGTTAAGAAGCATAACTGTTTTATGTAGTTTATTATGAGAGGATAACAGGGTTGATTATCTTTCTCCAGACAAACAGATATTTGAATAAATAATGTTTATATAATATATAAACCTTATATATAATTAAAAAAAGAAAATCACTATAGTTTCACTCTTCAGCAGCTTTACATACATATAATAAATGTACCCGTAGGCACCATTTGCCAAAAAGGAAGAGACACATCATTTAAGACAAACTACCCTTGACTTGTGAGGCAAATAAATTTAAAAAAAAAATTGCAATTAGACATGTTATTAACAACAGGTCATTGTTAACAAGGACAGAGTAATGAATACCAATGTCAAATTTCAAATTGGATTTAAATGTTTGACTACAGCAACTCTGTTTTTCTTCCTCTGTCAGAAAACCAGAAAATCTTCCTGGTCAAATTATTGAGGACAGGAAAAAGAATGAGAACTAAAAATAAAATCCCATCAGGCCTTGATGATCTTGAGTCCTGTGATGTTGCAGTGCGTTTTGAGTAATTCATGTTTGTGTTGCTTGCACATAAAAGAAATCACTGGATTAGTTATAAGCTTCATAATTTTTCTCTGTCTATGCAAATAACCCAGAATGACTACATTTGAATGGAAATTGTGTCAATTGGATGCTGAGCCTTTTAAATTATAAAAATGTAATTACTTCTATTAGCTTTGTGGGTCTTTTCCTTAATATCTGATTTTAGTGTCTTGATTTAATATCTGCTCATTGGGTAGGTATTCAGGTTTCAATTTGGGGATTTGGATTTTTTCCCCCTAACTTTTCGGCTCGATATCCGTAACGTTGACAACGGTGTTTCAGTTAACCTCTCTGTTACTAACTTTTAAATTTCTCACTAAATGTAGCCATTTTTCATACCTCTTTAGCACATTTACATGTCCAAAAAAAGAAAAAAAATGTCTAGCAGAAAATGAATGGACAGCATGCGACTGCTTTGCATTAACCTCTTCCTAACCAGGGACAGTTTTGCACTCTCCAGCGAGGCTCCAACAGAGACACAGAGGAGTGGTGCAGAATTTGAGAAAAAACAATCTTCTGCTGGCTTTAAATTTCTGACATGATTTTACACTTAAAAACAGCCGACATTACATTACAGGTTAAAAATAATCTGTAAGTGAACTTCATATTAATGATCAAAAGAGAAAAAAAACCAAACAAACCTCAATCTATCATTTTCAAATCACTCAGTGGTCTGCCTTTCAAAATAAGATTTCAGAATTATGATTTCATCTTTTTGGGACACCAATTATCCTTAACCCTGTAATTTGGAACAAAAAAACTTTTTGTTTTGTGTGCGTTCAAATCCCCCCACCGCCTCACAAATATGATTTTCAAAGGCCAGAAATCACACACGTCAATACATCATAAAAGCAACACATGTTGATTGCATTGATTGTCCTGAGAAAATGAACCAACTTGATTGTGCATTTATGGGACTGAAATTATACAAGCTTCCCCCCTACACATGGAGGTAATCAAGCTTCAGTCATGAAGCCCAAGATTTTGCAGATATTATGCAATTACACAGCATACACCCATTATTATCCTAAAAGCAGTCTTTGTCTCACAGTAGCAAGAATTTCACAGTGACTCCACCTCATATTGTAGAGAGACATAAACTGAAAGAAAGTGAGCTGAACATCAGTGACGGTGGAGACAGAGGAGGGACAGGCGATATTAAGTAGGAGTTATTGGTTATATTGCTCCTATAAATCTTACACAGGCTGAATGGTGCAATATACCCTGCAACACGAGTTGACTGCCTGGGCATGAAATTGAAAAACAAAAGTGAAATATGCTGACTATTATTTAGGCACCCTTGACAGATTTAAAGTAAATGTGTTAATAATTTGAATGGCATTAATTCTTAGCTGGTTAAATGTATAAACAACAATTTATCTGGTAATATGAAAAGACACATTTTTAAAGAATTTTTACTTGCCTCCAGGTACACTGCCTTACTCTATAATATCCTCCCTCTACTAGACGTACATCTTCAGTGCGTTCAAGTGTGCATGTTTATTCAATTTAGTTGTGAAATTTTGTCAATTTCAGGCCAGTACAACTTCAGAAAAGAACACTGGAGATGTGTGGGTGGAAACAAGTTGTAACACTGTTGCTGCTTTTCCCGCTGGTCCTAAAAAGGTCAAAGATCACCAAATACAACACTCCAGCAGTGTACAAATAGGGGCTATATACTAGAATACACACTAATGGCACCGGATTAGAACTGTTGCAAAGTATCTGCTGGACAATTATATGCAAAATGCTAAAACTACTGTTGGTAGCTGAAGGATGACATTTTTTTCCACGTCAGCTGTTTAGTTAACACGTGTAGTTCTGGTGCTCTTTGCGTACCACAATTATCAACAAGCCTTACAGGGAGGTGGCTCAATAGTGTCAGTATTTGGCTTATGTTTTACTTAAATAAAACTTTTTTTTTTTTTTTTTTTAAATGGGAACGACCTTTTAAGTCTGGACACCTGCAGCAATTATGTTATGGCCTTTCTAATGATCTGCAGTTTCTTTCTCCCGTTATGTTGTTGAAGGTTTTTCCCTTTTCTTGTGTGCTATGTTGGGTCTTTGTTCAGGTTACTTCCAGTCTTATTTTGAAAATAAGGGCATCCACCTCTTCTTTATTACCGTTCTCTTCCTAGTGCGTGTTTTGTCCATTCCCTTCAGCCCCCATAGGCTGTCTACTGAACTACCTATCATTTTTGCATTCCCCATTGCATCTAGTTCAGTCTTCCTAGTTGTCATTTCTCTTGTTTTTCTTTGGATTTTGTTTTGTTAGCAAGTTTTCATGTCACCTCTGAGCAAGTTGTGTTTAACATCTTTTGAAATTAGGGGCAGTCTGCAGTCCCATGGTTCCAGCTACTGGGACCCAAGACTTTAGTCTGAGCCTTCTACTTATAGTGTGGCTCATTTGAAGAGTCTCCCTCCACCCCAAGATGATTCTAACACCACACTGGCACTTGTGAATACTGCAGAACTGAACATTTCTGTTAGTGAGAAAGTTTTGCTTATGGGTTATGCATCCGCTGACCTTAAAGCACAAAAATGAAATAAATAAATAAATAAATAAATAAAAATCACTGATGCACACAGTCTGCATTTTTCCTACAGTTTCCAACCTTCTATACTCCTGTTTGCCATTTCCTTTTTCCTTCATCTCTCTTCTCTTCAGGTTTCTTATTAATCCTACTTCTAATGTCTGCTCACTCTTCTTCTGGGTGGCGCTCCCTGCTGAATCTTTGGTATGCTGTGTCGATTCATGTGGGGACAGCCCCAGGTGGCAAAACCAATACATACAACTGTGCAACTGTTCATACAAAAATACTGATTCCACTGCATGATAAATGCTCAATAAAACAACAACAAACAACACAGAAGTAAGGAGCAGAAACTCAAGTTACATGAAAAAAAAGAATGAATTCTCCTGTTCAGTTCTATTCTGTATATTTACTCACCTATAAGCAAAAACTGTATGTGGAGGAAACAATGCAATAACATGTAATGCATAAATTACATAATGATGTATTTATGTTTGCAAATGGGAAGCTGTTAATTGATGGACAAGGATGAGAGCGAACACATAAAAATATGAATTAACCATTCAGTGCTTGTTCTGCATTTCATTAAACATATGACGAAACATCGTTTTGTAGAAGAGTAATCATGTTACAGTTTGCGGATAAGCGATTATGAATTGTCTTGGGTGCACCAGGAATCAATTTTTAATTACATACGGCTGCATTTGTTGGTTGTTTAAAGTGGAAGTGAAAGCAAAAAAATATGTCAGTAAATTGAGTTCAACTTAGTAATTTAAAGGGTAAGAAAAACACTGGAGGGCATGTCAAAGTTTATTTCATACACTTAACTCCACAACTCTAATGCCATTATGTTTTATGGGGACCTCTGGCCAATTTAAATGCTCACTGTATTGATGAGAAATTAAGTGTTGTTTTTGGGCTGTGTGTTACACGAAGCACAAGAGTTGAAACATTACAGCGAGGATGGGAATTGAAGACATGGCGATCCTTGACTGCTGTTGACATAATGGTGGATCTGGTGAACTCAAGGAATCACCAAAGTGACTATTTCAACCATTTTTTACTATAAATTTCTGGGTGGAAATTAATTGCAGTCCATCTAATTGCTGTTTCAGTCTATACCAAAAACCTGTTAATACAAGTCATTAATACAGGGAGTTATTGTGATGTCAGGATTCACCACTGCCTGCCTGTTGGTGGGTTAAATAAACCCACCAACATGTTTAGGCCTCACAGCAGGCAAAGCAAGAATCAATCTAGAAATAATCAATTCCTTTTTATATGGATGTATTTGTTTTAGTATTCTGAGAACCCCAACGTTAACAAGAGCTACTTTAAATAGTCTAGTTTTATAATCAGTGAAAAGGCCTTTTCTCTTGTTTCTCAGTGAATCAGGACAGAAGAGTTTAAACTCTGCTTTCAAACAGATTCAGTGCAGTCAGGCTCGTGCCGTCGCTGAGCAAGCAGATGAATTGTGGCCTCATCCTCTTCCTGGAGTCCTCCCACTAACGGCATTGGAATACTGATGGAAAGATCAGGCAGGAGGTCAGTGTGAGGTGAAAATGTGATGAGCAGATGGCTGAAGGACAGTATTGGAGAGAGGAGGGAGATATTTAAGTGTAAACCTGATCAACAAAGTTATCAACACACAGCAAAACTTTCCCCCTCCATCTTCCCCCATGCACACTCACTTTCTCTCATTGCTATCCATCTCCCTGCCTAGTTCAGCTTTCGAGGGAAATGTTTCCAAACACTGAAAGATTTTTCAGGAGTTAACAGTCTGTAAAGATTAAAGAACAGATTCAGGCTGAGCTCATCAGGGCTACAAGAAGGACCTTAGTGACCTGGTGTCACTAACACAGACACACACACTGCATCCACAGTTATTAGTATACAGGCTCCTCACTCTTGTGAAAGATAGAAGTCCTAACAAGGCAGAAATATGAAAACCTTTCTGCTGAGCGCCCTCTTCATAACATGCAGCAGTTGAATCTGGATGATGCTTTGAAGATGGGGAAAGGAGGGAAAATGTGGGTGGCTCACCATTATTAAAGTAATCTGAGATGATTTGACAGTTTCCCTATGAAACAGAAATGCAATCAAGTCGTGTTTACTACAGTCTCAAGATATAAACAAAACCCTGTAAAGCCAAGAGTTTTGATCTACTGAGGTTTGAAGATCATTTCCAAGCGACGAGTGTAAATTTTCTTTTGATAGTTGATGATAGTATATGTGGGTAGATTAAGAGCGTTGCTTTTTGGTTCAAAAGATGGAAATATTACTACCAAAAGAAGAAGATGAAAACCTCAAAAATTCCAGAAACTACGGCTTGCAGCTCAAATAACTACATGTCATACATAAAAAGTTGTAGATTACTGCTGTGTCAGTGGGGGAAATCACTGAAGGCTCACTGAAAAATCATTGCAACATAAAAATTTCAGGGCTGAGAAACAGTTAAAAAAATAACCAAATCAACTTCAAAAGAAACTCAAACTATAATTACAAATTCATATTCTAATTTTCCTTTAGCATGATTTTTTTCAATACCCAGCATTCACCATCAGTATCATGGAATATAATATCAGGTTTATTTTTATAGCGCCAAATCACAACAGCAGTCACCCCCTACAATAACACAGAAAGCCCCAACAATCAGACAGCCCTCTGAGCAAGCACTTGGCAACAGTGGGAAGGAAAAACTCCTTTTTAGCAGGACGTAACCTTCAGTAGAAACAGGAAGGGACAGCCATCATGACTGGTTGGGGAGCAGGGGAGGGAGACACAGTTAATAATAACTAACGATTAAAATGCAAAGTGGTGTATAAACACACGGACAGTGAAACGTGGTGAGTGAAGAAGAAACACTCTGCATCATGGCAAGTTCCCAGCAGTTTAGGCCTATTGAGGTGGGTTTAACAAAGGGTTACCTGATCCGGCCCCAACTATAAACTTTATCAAAAAGTAAATTTTTACTGCTAATCTCAAAAGCAGAAAGGATGTCACTCTCCCAAACCGGGACAAAGCTGGTTCCTCAGAAGAAGGGCCTGGAAGCTGAAGGCTCTGCCGCCCATTCTACTTTAAAGTGCTCCTACAGTATTTATATCATAGTTTCAACAGCAAAACTCCACCAAAACATGCATAAGTCCCTTCATGCCACACTCATCTTCTAATTATGATTCCTTCTGTGTTAAAATAACCTTCTTATATAGTTATTTTTAAGCCTCAAAAATGTGGCCTTCAGTGACTGTTTGATAATCTAGCCTGTCATCATATTGTGAACAACGGTGATCTGTAACCTTGGTATGCAACAGATCTTTTCTAGGGTACCAGGAAGATGGTGTTATAGATGGTAGTTACTACTGTAACTAGTATAAACTTGGAGCAGTTTTGAGCTTGGTTTGATTTGGGTGTGATGGGCTGTGGGTTCCTTGGACTGTCTTGATTCAAAACATTCAGACAGAGCGTTGTCTTATTGTCAACAACATCACTGGCTGAAACACAGAACTGTGTAATACCAGAGATGTGTGAATTAGACCATTAGAAGAGCTGCAGTGGTGACAGGATGTGATCCCTGTGGGTTTGCTGAAAACTCTGGCGACTGGAAGTTTTCTGGCACATATCCTTTGTGAAAACAACAACTGTTCCAAATCAATGATATTTTGTTGTAATGTGTTTTGCTCTGCTAAGTTGGTGTTAGGAAAACCTCATTTTTATGACATCAGCAAAAGGTCAAAGTTGATCGGTAAGGAAGACTTCACCACTGTACACGCTACGTATATACATATAGCCCTGACTCGCTCAGCAATATCATGGTTTTAATTCTTTGAGTAAACAGAATCTCATATTTTATATTTGGCAATTATTCGACCATGAAAGAATTGAAAGCTAGAGGAATAAGCCTGTTATCAAAATACAAGTAAAAAGCAGATCACTCAGTTGCTATAATCTTTTTTCCACTGAATTATCAGAAAACAGATAAGGCATGCAGCAAATCAATGTTCATTTATGTTCCACTACATTTCAGACATTAAAGTGATGCATTTTTGCTTTTGAAATATTCTCTTATATTCAAGCGCAAAGTTGGCTATACAACAAACTTGTTTGGAAAAAATGGTTTAAAATTGATAAGGTTAATTCAGTTGTAGTGTTTAACAGATTTCAGATGTGTTCTTGAAAATGTCATGTAGTTTCCTGCTGTACTTAAAACTTACACACACACACACACACACAAAACTGTTTGAGTTACAGGACCTTAAAGTACATAGGGGTGGGCTAGACCCTTACCTTATTTTTTCCAGCATTTTTATATTAAAAAAAAATCAGAGGCCTCTGGGATCCAAAACTATAGCTTTTCTCAGATTTGACCAATTTATATATAGAGCCTGCACACAGACAAAGTTTGAGAGGCAAGTTTTAGATGGTTTGGACATGTACAAAGGAGGGATAGTGAATATCCTAGGCCTCCTAATAACAGGAGGATAAGAGGAAGACCACAAAGAAGATTCATGTATAAACTGAAGGAGGGCATGCAGAGCGTTGGTGTGACAGAGGAGGATGCTACAGATAGGTTGAGATGGAGGCAGATGATCCACTGTGATGACCCCTAAAGGAAGCAGCTGAAAGTAGAAGATATTGATTGAATATGCTTTATTTTTAAAGGGCATGTGTTAGTCTCCTTCTCAGCGCCATATTTTCATTCGTGAACTCTATTTTCCATGAATCACAGTTCAAAATATATGATCATCTCAACAAATAAACTTCATTTCATATGTTAGACCTCTGCATAGCTCTTCAGTTCACCTTTTCTCTAAAAAATGTATTTTAGTTCCATTCCTCCTCCCTTCAAGCCAAATTTCTTCTGATAGGCTGCCCCTTGTAAACAACAGGTTTGAACAACAGATGGGTAAGGGTTCTGTCCCTGAGATGAGCATGTGAGGACATTATATAAGGTCCAGAGTAGTAAGACCTTACAAACTTGTGATGTTACTGTTCTCATTTATTGCCACTGCACCTTGATTTTTGAAATTTCAGAAGATGTCAGATGTTCAAAGAAAGCAACTTGCTGTTGCACACAGTGGAACTTTAACATTTTTCAATTGGTAGAGACCACAATAAACCTAAAACTACTCAAACTATAGTGTGAAGCCGTTATAATTACATTCAAAGATTGTCTATAGCTGATAGGGTATGCACTCATGTATATCCTGATGTAAAGTACATATAAATATAGCTTATTTATATTTTAGAAAAGCTCCCTAAATTTAAGGAAATGGTAAAAGGGATACCATTTGGATTTAGACTACGTTTACACTACTCCGGATAAATTTGAAAACGGCGTTTTCGTCTAAAAACGCTCCGCGTCCACACTATCGTTTTCAATCGTTTCCGAAAACGCTTGCGTTCCTGTACCGCGCATGCGTGAAACGTAAGACGATTCGACCTGTGTCATTTCCGTCTGCCGTTTATCTACTTATTTACTTTACATTCCGTCTTCTTTGAAGAAAAGCTATCTGGAGCATGTACAAACTGATATTAATCTTTAATAGGGCCGTCAAAATTGAGAGCAAACAAAACAACTGCTGTACAATGCCGTCCGCCATCTAGTTGAATTGGTCACATGACTGCATCACATGACTAAAATGCGTCATCGTTTCCAAAACCTCCGTTTTTGCAGTCCACACTGCGACGCGAAAACGGCGTTTCCAAAATCTCCACTTTTGCCGGAGTTTTTAGAAAGAATCGTTTTCAGAGGCGACATCTCCGTTTGTGTGTAAACAAAAGGTGCAAACGAAGGGGAAAGTATACGTTTTTAAGGGAAAATGTATA
>VVHJ01026673.1:0-12372 GCA_015107715.1 Tylochromis polylepis
ATTATGTTTCCTGTTTTATTTTGAAGGGTCTCGTGTTCCTTGTTCAGTGCGTTCAGTTGTACTTCCCCTGTGGCGTTCAGGTTGATTTGTGTCAGCTGTGTTTCCCCAGGTGTTTCCACTTCCCTCATTACCCTTCTGCGTATTTAAGGCTACGTTTACACTACCCCGGATAAATTTGAAAACGTTTTCGTCTAAAAATGCTCCGCATCCACACTATCGTTTTCAATCGTTTCCGAAAACGCTTACGTTCCTGTACCGCGCATGCGTGAAACGTAAGACGATTCGACCTGCGTCATTTCCGTCGGCCGTTTATTTACTTATTTACTTTACATTCCGTCTTCTTTGAAGAAAAGCTATCTGGAGCATGTACAAACTGATATTAATCTTTAATAGGGCCGTCAAAACTGAAAGCAAACAAAACAACTGCTGTACAATGCCACAGCACACCGTGACAGTTTTAGTGAAAAAGGTTTGAGACCCCATGAAAATCGGACGTATTTTCATGTAAACGCAGAATTAGACGAGCTGTTTCAGGGCCTTGAAATATTTATAAATAACCACACAATGAGTTTGACCCTTTAAAATGAAAAGAAATATTTCAGTTTGCTTCTAGGTGAGTAGCTATACTGAAGCAGAGTAGAGGTCATTGACCATGTTGGCTCCTTTCTACGTAGACACTGAACTGTATAAAGTTGCAGCCGCTGTTCTGTGGGCCTACAAGTGCTTATTGCAACAGCTAGGTACATCTTTTATCTACAGTGTATGCTTTGTTAAAAAAAAAGGTCAAATTTTAGTTTGTTGCTTTTCCAATAAAGCATGGTTCCGATGATCCATGGATTTAAACAACTCACCAGGGGCTTGTACACACAAAACCTTCTACTCACCTATTAGAAAGATGTACATGCCTCATGCTTCCATAGCTTACTAAGTAGCACTCTAAGCGTTGGAAACATGGCATCAGAGCTAAGTGAAACTGTCAGCAGTCACATTGTTATTCTGAGCAAAGGCTGGCTTTCTCAGCGTCAAAGTATGGCTACACTTAGGATTTCTAAGGGAGCAGTGCATGGCTCACACCATCAAAAGATCAATACATCAAGCTTTGTTTACTGAAGACCAGAAAAGCCACTTCATCTTAAATACAGAATAAACATGATAAATGAATAAAACAGGACCGCAATCAGTAAAAATCCTGTTTAAGAAAAAAAAAAGGTTTACTAATAAATCCAAGACAGAGACTCGAGATTGGTTGTCAGAGTCCATCCTGTCACTTAAATAAAAGACGTGCTAATACATGACAAATATTACAACCAAATATTTATATTTAGTTCAAAACAAGTGCATATATTCCTGCACCTTCACAATGAGCCTGTCAGCCTGATTAACCGCTCATGCAAGTCTGCATAATAAAGTTTTAAGTGCCCCTCTGACTATCATGGACCTCAGAGCTTTCAGCCTCTCATAACCAATAACCTCTCATCTTTAGGACTCTCCCCAACACAGCATTCACAATATTCTCCATCTTTAAACCCTGCCTTAAAACACACATTTATCAGATTTGTATTTTTGACTTTTAATTCTGTAAAAATTTTCTACTTGTGATTGTATGCATTGTTGTTATCATCATTATTATTATTATTATTATTATTATTATTATTATTATTATGCAGGGTAGTGAGCTGGACCCTTATATGGGCTTTCCATGAGCAACAGGAGGTGGAGCAGGTCACCTACTAACTGGAAGGTTGGTGGTTTGATCCCAGTCTGCTCCAGTCTGTATTCCACATATCACGGGGCAAGATACTAACCCCAAGTTGCTGTCCGATGCATCCATCAGAGTATGAATGTGTGAATGTTAGAAAACACTTACATAGGAAGAGAATAGAAAAAAGTGTTTGTGTGAATGAGGCAAGTTGTATAAAAGCACTCTGAGCACTCAGTTAAGAGTAGAAAAGCACTATATAAGAACCAGTCCATTTACCAAGCCCACTATGGATTACTGTGTGGGATAAGTATGCCCGGCCCACGCCACATTTCACCTAATCACTGTTGGCTTATACATGCAGTTTTTAATGGCACTAAGAAAACACCACACAGTACAACAAAACATGTTCTGTGGTTTCAACTCTCCACAATAATCACATTTCCTAACAGAAGTGCGAGCTCGAGAGAAGCCAACTGATTTAAAATCTCAGCTTTTTTGGCTCCATGGTGCAGTGGTTTACACATTTACCTAACAATTAAAACATTCCTGGTTTGAGCACAAATCCCTTGAGGGTTGTGTCAGACGGGGCATCTGAAAATCTGCAAAATCAAATGTAGCTTTTCTCATTCCTTTTTGTTGTAACATTCTGGTCCACAGTCCGTACCAGCTGGCGACAGTGAAGTACCGTGACACGCGGCACATCACTGCTGTGATTTCTGGGTAATCATTAGTGGAAAGCAGTTCATCAGCGCTGAGATGTCAGAGTGTTTCTGTTTGCTCAGTATGCCTACGAAAACTTCACGGCGTAAAACTAAACTCACATAACAATTCGACTCAAAGCATTATCTATAAAAATAGATGTTATGAAAATGGGATTAGAAGGAAAACTGAGTAAGAATGAAAGACGAGAACAAAGGAGAAGTAAAAAGGGATGCACAGAGTGAATTAAAGAGAGATGACTGATGAAACGCAAACGGCAGGAAGCTGACAGAAGGAATAAACAGCATAAGACAGAAGCATAAAGGAGTAAAGGGAAAGAGAGAATGGAGGAGGAGGTGACAATGGATGCCAGGAGACAGACAGGTTGGTTTTATAATCGGGGCCAGCCACACGTTTGAGGGCTGATATCAAAAACAACAGCCACTGTCAGCATTCCCTAACCTTTAACTTCCTGCTAGCATTTGGGACTGTGCGAGTGGTAAAGAAAATTCAGAGTGAGAGCATGGGCAGGGTGGAGAAAATCCATATAAAGAAAGCAGAAACGGTGAACACCAAGTTACTGAAATCTACCTTTGAACAAATGCTGTAGGGCAAACCACACCTTCAGTGGTGTTTCAGGGCTTAGGGGATGCTTTTGACAGCGGCCCCCGCTCACTCTAAGGAGTATGTCGACACTATGCCAGCTAAACTTGAATTATTCTCTCCATTTGAGGCCCTGTCAGAATCACTCTGATGTTCTTATATCCAAAAGCATAGCTTTCCAAAAACGGTCTCTAGAGGGTTTTAACGCTAAAATGTCAGCAATGTCGGATTAAATAACACTAGTTCATTTCAAAACCGGAAGAATGGAGAATGGCTAAATTCCAGGAAACACCGAATCAGGAATGGCTGGCACACTCCCGACTCACCAAAATAAAATTCTGGATGACTCTGGAGCTGAAGGGAGGATCCAGAGGTACTCCGAGTATCTGGGAACGTGCAGCTTATGCATTAGAAACGCATGCACTTCAGTGAGCAGCACCTGCCTTGCACAAAGGTGTTGCCTAGGTCCATACAAGCCAGACTTTTGTCAACGCATGACAAAAGTCTTTGTAGAAGCAGGACTTGGTTTTTAGGAGCCAACTTGGTAATGCCTCCAGGTTGTTTTTTAGTTTAAAGTCCCTATCTGAATGAACAGAGAGCCAGAACCTTCAATCAGATCTGATGGAAAGAGCTTAAAAAATGTAATGACTTTATCTTGGAATAAGGTTTCATAAGCTTTTCTCCACTGTAATTTCTAGTTCACCCACAAAAGTGCAGCGTTCACAAAGGTTTGGCTTCATTAATGGCTCATCTCATAATGCCAACATATAGACTTCTATTCAGGCTTCTTTTACTGCCATGCCACTCTCTTTTAATGACAAAGTCACAGTGGGTCAATGGTTGACAGGCTCATTGGTTGGTTCAGAGCAAGAAGGTCCTGAGCTCAAACACAGTCATTGGCCCCTTTCATGTTGACTGGGAGCTCTGGTTTCTAACACCATTAAAAAGAAAAAAAGGCAAGGTTAATACTCACTTTATTTGGTCAGGATACTCCCATGAATAATAAAAAAAAGGGTTGTTTTTTTTTCACAAGCAATAGAAAACCAGGCAGCAAAGAAGAGGGAGCTTAAAAAACTCAGGGTTAAGAAGCAGGCTAAGGAATAGTGTAACACTTTGGCAGACCACTCTGACAAATGATGTGTCTAATCAGTGGTAACTGATTGGCGAAGTGGAAAGAGCTGAGAAGGAAGGCAATCAGTTGACAATACTGGCAGGAGGGTAGGACAGGTAGGAGAGGTATGTCTCAAACGACAGTAGAGTAAGATAATGTCAAACAAACAGAATGAATGAAGGACAACGCGGGACACCACGACAGTCGTGGCTGGTGACAGATTTCCATCACAAGGATAGCTACTGTTAGACTGCGTGCAGATCAACAGTCTTTTCAGCGGCATATTTCACAGCCTTGTAAAATTACTGGACCTTTGCTGCACATTTAAAAGTCTAATTTCATATATTGATGTTATGTGGCAAACTTAGATATTAAAGTAATAAACGGGAACTGAAAAGACAAGATAAGCCTGATATAAAGGACATTGTAGAAAGGCTACAGATAAGAAAGTGATAGATAAATAGATAGCACAGATAAAGGGGTGAGACATGGAAGAACTGATGAAAGACAGAAAAAAGGGGCGTTAAGAGACCAGGTGGCTCCCTGGAGCTGGCCATAGGGGACGCTTCCTGTCACCTTGAGTTAGTGTTGGCACACAGACGCACACACACAGCTTTGATCAACGGCCCTTGCTGATAGACTGCTGATAGCCATACACACTAGAAAGCAACACAGAGGGCTTTCTCACAGGAGACAGGTACAATTTGAAATTGCACCTGTTATCTTATCCCCTACTGCGGTTGACAGCGTTGTATTTGTGTTAGCGCGAGCATCGCTGTGGGAGGAGGCTACACAGCTTCTCTGTATGCTTTTGACCTAACTGCAGGTGCAAAGGTTGTTTTTGCCTAAGCGTCTGCATGCAGAAGTACAGCACGGAGATTTAGAGAAGACTGTGTGTGCATGAACAGCATGTGAACGCGAGTGGCCATGTGCTGTCTAACCTTGCCCGTTCTTCCGTCTTACAATAACTCCACGCCGACTGCAATCTGAAATCTCAAGGTTCGCACGTCTTTCCCCATCTGCAGTTCATTTTACTCAATTCTGGAAGTAATAAGAGATGCTGACTTTTTGGTTAGTTTGCCAAGTGAGCTCTCACCTCTCTTCTGCCTCATATTAGGACTGGGGTTGGACCTCCTGAAGCCTGACTCTGGGCTTGATGAATCGGAGTGTTTCAGTGCCATCTTACGCACATTCCTATTGGGAGTAGACAGATCAGTGAGACATTGAAATAGCTAAGACAATATATAAACAACTCTGTTTTCCACTTGTCCATCCCTGTTCTGAGAGCAGATGTAAGGTTTCAGATTTCCTGCAGCACGGTCATTATGGTTGCTGATTAATTTTATTATATAATTTTCTAATTTGTGTGAGTCCCTGTTTCCTCACCTCATGGGGGCCCCATAGATGTTGAGCTGGCTGGCTTCTGTGAATGCAAGAGAAACAGAACGTTACTGTTGGTCAAACTGCAGCGTTGTGTGTTCAGTGTGTTGCCGGAGGTTTCTTCCTGTTAAAAGGGAGTTTTTCCTTCCCACTGTCGCCAAAGTGCTTGCTCATAGGGGGTCATATGATTGTTGAGTTTTTCTCTGTATGTGTTATTGTAGGGTCTACCTTACAATATAAAGCGCCTTGAGGCGACTGTTGTTGTGATTTGGCGCTGTGTAAATAAAATTGATTCACATGACTAACAGAAAAGCTTTCAAACAAGGATTTGCTGCTGGAATTGGTACCTTTGAGAAAGGCATATAGCATCTGGCCCTGAACATTGCTCAAAGCTACTTTGTTCATAGGTACGTGAGGGACTCTGACTTCGTTTAGATGAGTAAAATATGATTGGTTGGATATCTGCCGGCACTTCCATAAGGCATCAAGTTTCCTGCTACTCTAAGGTCACGATTTTCTGTGCCTGTATTTGTTTTCCCTTTTGAGAAAAAAGCTGTTGAATTCATTCAAACTCTGCTTATTAGAGAAATTTCTCAGTTTTGCCATCTTAACTGTTCGAAGCGGTCGATGTCGCTTTCTTCCTGCTGTCCAGAGCAGAGGCAGCATTTCATTATTTCCCTCTTAGTAAATATTTTCTTCAGTATCGCACTTTGGATTTCGTACGTCACGCAGGCCTCGAGGTGGCTTCTGTGGCTTGTTGGTAATCCTCCGCTGGTGTCTGGTCCTATTGAATCTGTGTCCCGCACCATGCTGAGTGCAAGGCGGCAGAAGAACTGCGATAGTACAAGTCCTCTTTACGCAAGTCAAGAGATGATATCAGACAGACCAAAAAGATAAGAACAAGACAGAAGAAGGTCCAAAACGCCATCGAGTTTTCTGAAAAACTGTGACAATCAAGGTTTCAAGCTTTACTTCCAGTGCCTATCCTTTAGAGCCACTCTGCTGACATCTTTTACAGCTGGAAGCTTTAATTCTATAATTCCCGAGTTATTTCAATACTTAAATTCTCCCCGAATGCTGTGTCAGCTCTGGAAGCTGCTTTTACTGGACCGATATCCTGAAATCCTGCTCCGGCTCTATAAAGAAAGAAAAATCCAAACACTTAAGTCCCTGGAATGCAGCTTCAGACATCACCTATATCTAATCAACAGGCTTCATAAATGCAACGTTAACAATTCTGGTCTGAGGCAGGAAGTCTCTGGAGAAGCATCTAGTAACATAACTGTACACAAGAGGTGCTGCCTTGGCCAAATGGATAGCTCACCTAAGTGAAATACCAAGCTCTGTGAATGATCTGGCTTGTTACCTCTTATACCAAGCAACCAATGAGCCTGTCGGAGAAGTGCAAACTCAGCATAGCACCGAATATTGTACTCAGCAAAAAGCATCTATTTTTTCATCATGGACAAAGTGATGTTTTATTCATAAAGCCTAGTCATACTGAAGTGTGCAAGACGGTCTGAGAAGAGTTTAAATGAGGAGTAACACCATGCATATGACAAAGTTTATAATGTGATGCACACTCCACCCTCCGTGTTTATCATTCATCTAGACGAATATAAGGTAAGAGAGAGAGCCACTGAAATAATTCCAGCAGTACAAAATTTAAAACCAGTACAAAACCACACTTATCTCTCTGCTGCCACTTTCTAAAACAAACACTTTTCTTTTAATCACTAATTTGTCACAGCTGCTTCCAATAAGGACTTTTGCTAGGACCATTTTAGTTAAAAGAGGACTGTTTTCTCCAGAAGCTCAGAAAGTACTAATGACAGCATGCAGCATATGCAAACAATGATTAAGTCAGAGATGGTGTAAAAGGGAGGAGCTGGGTATATTTGAGTTGCAAAGTAGGTTGCAGAGACAGCCGGTATATGAGATGTGTAATGGGAAGTGTGAAAGGCTGTCGGCTGAGCTACAGGCGGATGCAAGTTGGTCTTAAGATCAGTAGTCAGCCTGCAGGCTGACCCTGAATCTGTGCTTGGACTAACTAACGGGCGCATCGGTTGGTGAGATCAACCAATCAAGAATAAGCCATCTTTGCACGCCAAAAAGCACTTTTGGTTCCTTTGTTGTGTTTTTAGGATCATCATCCTGCTAAATGCTGTTCCATTAGATGCCACACCAAGCCACAAGAGACCTAAAAACACGTGAGATAATGCAGTGGTATGGTTTGGGTGTGTTTGTGTACGCTGACCATATATGTTGTGCTTACAGGGATGATTTTTTTTTTTTCTAAATCAGTCCCAAAAAATATCCTCATTCCAAAATTTTTACTTTTTTTTCCTTTCTCAACTGCAGCCTGGCTTTCTGATTTTATTGAGCTGAACCCGGGGTTGGCGTGGTGCGCCGACATCTCTGAAATACCGATCACGAAGCCTTTTCATAGTCATTGACCAGAAAACGTGTACTCGCTTCCCGACTTGCTGTGCAGACAGACATTTTTTTTCTTCACCAAGTAAAAGATTTTCCATCATGACTCATCATGTGAAAGACTCTGTCTCCTCAGGTTATGTTTGCTTGTCTGGAATAGCAGTTGCACTTCAGCTGCACTTCTTGTTTTTATTATTCTTATTTCTACTCTAAACTCTGCTTAGACCTCAGTAAGCCGGTTGACCAAGTAAGCATGACAATATAATTTATTGTAGAGTAAGTATGCCCCAAAATATAAAATGAAACCTTCCTGTAGTGCATGAAAATCCTTCTTGACCTTGGAAATAGATCAGGGGTGAACTTTTAATTTGCCAGTTTTTAACACAGCGGTCATTGCTAGAGTGTGCTCAGTTGTCATGGAAATGACTATGAAAGTTAATTTTTGACCTTTAACTGTGGGTAGAAGGCGCCAGAAAAAGCAGGACCTTGAGTTTAAATAATTTTGTCCATTATGTGACTGATTTAAATCATTATAATCCATCCCTTCCTCTTCTCGCTCTCCCATCACATCTATTATCTCTCCTCGTTTTCTCTCAAGCGCACAGCTGAGATGACTGCCGTGCCTCTTCTCCGTCTCGCCGCCCTCCTTTCTTCTAACAACTGCCCCTCCTTCCTTTCATGTTCATCCCTTCAAGCCTCCCTTCATTCCCTCTGAGCTGCCTCTCACCCTCCATCTCCACTCTGAAAATCCCTTTGCACTCTCTCTGCCCATCTCTGTCTCTTTGTCTCGCTCTTCACATCATTCCACCATCCTCCTCTTTTTTTTCTCCCCATCACTTTCAATCTCCTCCCTCCCTTCTTCCTGGACTAATTTCATTCCTTCTCTCTGTCTTTCCTCACATGGAGTCTGAGGTTTAAATCGCAGCACCGGACCGTCAGAGCCTCCTACAGCCTCTGCTCTCCAGGCTTCATGACAGGAATGGTGTGCTATTAGCCAGTCTGCTCACACACAGACGCAGGTACACACAGGTTGTCGGCTGGGCAGAGTGTGCAGCTCACATAGTGTGCCTCACCTGTCAGTCAGGACCACAGAGTAGAACTGCGGAGAACTGACTGGCACAGAAAGGATTGAGGGAGAGAGCGAGGTGTGGGTTGCTGTGTGTACGTGTATTTATGTGGTTTTGAGTTTACTCATTGTTTGCTGTTGCTTCGTCTTGATAAAAAATATTTCCACCACTTATTGTTGTCTTGTCTCTTTTTTTTGAGTCTATAAAATGTCAGAAAATAGTGCCTAAAGTCAGCTCTTCAAATTATTCTGTCTGAACAAACCGCAGAGATCTTTTTATTTATTTTTTTCAAATTATGTAAAGCAGACAAAAGCATTAAATTCTCACACTTGAGCATCTGGAACTGCAGAATATTTAGTACTTTTGCCAAGAGGATGAATTAATTTGAATAAATCAGCCAGTGAAATTGTTAGATATTAAAGGGGAGCCACTAATTTCTGATATATCAGTCAATTTATCTCATACATTATATGAGGTGCGATCATAAAGTTGCTCGTCTGCTATTAAAAGCAAAAAAGAACACAAAAAAATACAACATAATTTTGCTGATTTACTCTTTAGGATCATCTTCTCTCGCATCTGTTTACCACATCCATTCCTGCTTCTACTTTTACGTCACACTTTTATATCAAGACCTGTTCTGGCCCACTTGGACTTTAATGGGAAAAGTAAGTGTGAAAATGACCCGGCTTTCATGCTGATGAGTTGGGTTTCAAACCACACATGAGAGATCAAACAGCAGTCTTCAATGAAAGATTTCATAGATACGTCAGTCGTGGCGCATCGGATCATCATCCGCTACATCAGATTCTCCTTTGAAGAAGAAACTGGACAGATTCCGAAGACTGAATCAATGCGACTAAACTGTACCACTACGGTAACATAATAGCACATAGTAGACTGAAATCAGGGCTTTTTTGGTCACACCAACACACCTGGCTTAGCTACTACTGCTACTAACTACTGTGATTTTCTTTTTTTTCTCTCTTTTCCAAAATATCATTCAGATTGAAGATCGGCCACTTTGCCACACTGGTTCCAGCGCTCATTTCAGGGGCCCACGGGGACAGAAAATGGGCTTCCACAGAATAATCTCACAATAGCTGCTGCCGTCTCAAGGTGTGCTAAAAGGTGACCTTGAAGAGGAGAGCAGCCAAATTAAAATGAGGTCAGATTTTTTTTATTTATTTTGAAGTATCAGAAGCTCAACTGCAATTTGTTTGCAATACATCATTTTTTAGTGGCTCTGGACATGGTTATTTAAGGTTTGATGATATGTTAATGTCTTCAAGGGAATGCCATCTACTAAGCAGTCTAACACGATTAGAAACAAAAAGAAGCGCTCGATAGCAAATAAAAAACAGATGCCATAAATCATTGTTCTGACAGCCTTCGTTAAAAAAATGGAGAGACCTCTTGAGCAATGCAAATATGCTCCTTGAAAAAAAAAAAGTAATCAAACCAACAGGTGCCCCTATCAAAGAATCCAGTGTACAGAACTGTAACTGTTCATGTTTTTGTAGAGGATTCATCTGCTCTTACTCATTTGGTCAGCATGCAGTATGAATGTTGGGCACAGCTGTGCTCTAAATTCAAATAGATTCTATTCAGAAGCTATACTTCTCAATCAGTTCTTCATCATTGTGTAAAGTCAAAAAGCATCTTGTTGTAAAGTAGAGATAGAAGCAAACCACTGCTTGTTCCATATACACTGGGTTTTGTAAATCTTATAAAAACAGACAAAACTGTATTGCCTGCTTCGAACTACATGTAAGATTTATGTCAGGTCGGAACCTAAATGAAGGTTTAAACCTACAGAAGGCTCGGCTTAAGTCAAAAACAACGCTTGACCCTTTAAGGACAGCACTCAGCTGTTTGAGTACAAGGTACTGTGGCAGGTAAAAGCTTGTCATGGTGCATTAATGCAGTGAAGTTCTACAACCGCTACATGTCACCAAGGCTAACGCGGAGGGACAGATGACCATTCACGCTCACATGCATGTTTAGAAACACCAACAAGCATTTCTGTGGACCGTGGGAGGACACGGGGAGAAGCTCCACACAGCTCCTTGCTTTGATGTGGATTTTCTTTTGATGTTTTCTACAGTGCTAACAACGTTGAGAGGATTTTGAATTCAGTTTTCAATTTCTAGACAGTTTACAACTTGACTGTGAAAGTAAATTAGCACATCCACATCAGATGTTCTGTATACAGCACTGAGCTGCAATTTTGGAAGTGCTCAGAGCCCAAAACAGTTTCATTGTGGTAGGACATGTAAAACAGCAGAAAGCAAAAACTTAATTAAACTTTAGAAACAGCGCTGGCTACTGCATGTACTACTGTTTATAAGCACTAATTTACCCTATAGTTGAAATTCTTCTGAACTATTACAATAAAGACACTGCAAATTGCTGCACATCATATAAACACTACAATGGACTTCTGTCTATCGACAATAATTCTAAGTAGAGAGAGACAATGAATTTGCAAATACAGTTTTTCTATCTGCATAAAAGTGAAGAAAACATTTCCCTCAATAGGCATTCGGCATAATAGCATGACTAGCCAATGTCCAGACTGCAGTGAAGGATGTTGATGTATGAACAGATACTGGTGCTGACAAAGTGTCACAATGACAGAAAGAAACTGCTGTGGCTGCAGGGAACATTACCAGAGCCACAGAATGGATATATGCCATTTAGGAAAATATTTTTTTTATATATATAAAAATTCCCCTCTCTTTCCTGTGGGCGGTCTATCCTTCAAGCTCGGTCCTCTACCAGAGGCCTGGGAGCTTGAGGGTCCTGCGCAGTATCTTAGCTGTTCCTAGGACTGCGCTCTTCTGGACGGAGATCTCCGATGTTGTTCCTGGGAGCTGCTGGAGCCACTCGCCCAGCTTGGGAGTCACTGCGCCTAGTGCTCCGATTACCACTGGGACCACTGTTACCTTCACCCTCCACATCTTCTCGAGCTCTTCTCTGAGCCCTTGGTACTTCTCCAGCTTCTCGTGTTCCTTCTTCCTGATGTTGCTGTCATTCGGTATCACTACGTCGATCACTACGGCTGTCTTCTTCTCCTTGTCCACCACCACTATATCCGGTTGGTTAGCCATCACCATTTTGTCCGTCTGTAACTGGAAGTCCCACAGGATCTTAGCCCGGTCATTCTCCACCACCCTAGGGGGCGTCTCCCACTTTGACCTTGGGACTTCCAGGCCATACTCGGCACAGATGTTTCTGTATACTATGCCGGCCACTTGGTTATGGCGTTCCATGTATGCCCTGCCTGCTAGCATCTTGCACCCTGCTGTTATGTGCTGGATTGTCTCAGGGGCATCTTTACACAGCCTGCACCTGGGGTCTTGCCTGGTGTGGTA
>VVHJ01026677.1:16853-27488 GCA_015107715.1 Tylochromis polylepis
AGCGTTTTCATCAAATCAGACTGACTGATGTGGTCAACAGAGATGACGTCACGCTCATTTATTCATTTCTTTAATGGTGATTTTTTTCTAACAGCTCGAGTCTTCCAGATTCCCCCCCCCCCCCATGGTGTCATGTGACGTTGTTTCCGGTGGGCGGCGCTGCAGTTTTTCTGTCGTTTATTTATTTGACAGTATTTATTTATGTTTGTTTGTGGGCGGGGCTTCGTCTTCAGTCTCTGCTCTGTCAGAGCTGTTCGTCCGTGTCCGGAGCAGCACCGCGTGAGTACAGTCCTGCTGTTGTTTGTTTGTTTGTTTGTTTGTTGTGTGCAGTCACAGATCAGTTTCTGGTTGTTTAGGATGCATCTCCATGGTAACAGTGTTGTTTCTAACCAAAAAACACAGAAACGTTTCGGATGTAAGATAAGATAAGATAAGATAGACTTTATTAATCTCACGAATGAGAAACTCGGTGTTGCAACAGCTCAAGTTACAGGTAGTACAAAGGGGGTAGAAAAAGGTGCACAATCTTCAAAGAGTAGGCACAATATACAATATAAAATACCATAATTATAATAAAAGATAAAATATTAAGTGTCAGGAAGACACGAAGTACAAGGTAAAAGTGCAAGTACTATTTCAAGTGCCAGTACTATTTCAAGTGCCAGTACTACTACAAGTGCAAGTACTACTTCAAGTGCAAGTACTACTTCAAGTGCAAGTACTACTTCAAGTGCAAGTACTACTTCACTTTGTTGTACAGCCTGACTGCAGTAGGGATGAAGGAGCTGCGGTAGTGCTCCTTCCTGCACGGAGGGAGTCTCAGTCTCTGACTAAAGGAGCTACTCAAGTCCTGTGAGCAGCACTGACAGCTGCACAGCTTAGTGAAGATGCACGGTTAGCATGAAGGTAAAGGAAATGATAATAATGATGATGATGATGATGATGATAGTATTAATCATAGTAATGATGGTATTAGTGATGGTACTGGGAGAATGGGTCCATAGAGGATGTTGGTTGTTCAGAGCTCTCTGGTGATGGAGCTGAAACAGGGTTTAGAATAATGTTGTAATAATATTCTATAATAATAGCAACAACAATAATATAATAATGTTGCTAAGTTTACATTTGTGGATGAAGACTTTGTCCTAAATTCTGAGTAGATCGAACATGAAGCAAAGGTGAGTGCGTCCTGTCAGTGTACGAGAGCTCCGTTTCCTGTCTGCGGTCAGACCAGAGCGCTCTGACGTGATCGGACTCTGAGGTTTGTTTGGTGATGTCACAGAGGACGAGTGCTCGGGACGTGTCCGTGCTTCGGTCTGATGTCTGAACTAGCCGTTCAAAAACGTGACCTCAAGGACAACAGAAGTAAACTTGTGAAAGCCTCCATCACTCGCCTACAGTCAGCTTTAGTCTGAGATCTGAGTCCAACATCAAACTGAACTCTGGGTTATGATCAGCGTTCATCACGGCACGCTGGGTCACAGCTGAATCAAGACCCTTTGTGTGTCAGGGAGGGAGCATGAACGTCCTGTTATTGTTTCCACACCCACACATGATATCAGCGTTACAGAAGTGTGACGCTTTATGTTGATCCACATAATAATGATAAACATTCATTAAAACAAAACCGATTTTTGGTCATGTGATCCTGCTGTAGCAGCTCCGTGCTGTAACTCAGACGCTTGTGTCCAGCTCACGATCTCAGGACAGACGATGATGATGAACTCTGGCTATGACCGAGTGTGAGGCCGTGCTTCTCAGTGGGTGGAGGAGTTTAAGTGTTGGGCTGTGTTCCCTGTGAGCGTGGATGGACGGATGTTTCGCTTCATAACTACTGAAAGCAGAGCTGTAGTGCTGCGGTCAGCTGGAGGTCACTTCACTGTAATCCTGTAAATTATTTTATTCACTTTCTTATCAACAACAGTTCACCACTGAAAGAGCATAACAGGCTTTTATTGTGAAAGGCAAGGACAGGAAGAGTCCTTTTGAGTAGAAAACTCTGAGACAGCGACAGGAAGTTCATTTTGTGCAGAAGACGAGTCACGTGATCGGATGACAGAATTCCTCCTTTTATATGAGAGCGCTGAGATAACAGGAAGTTAACCTGTCGTCTGAGCGATCATCCTGGAAGTGAGGTTTGAATCTCAGTGAGATTTCTACCTGGATAAATAAAGAAGGAACAATCTCAGATTGATTATATCTGATCTGAGGCTTTATTGATCCAGCTAACACTAAAAACTCGAGTGCGATTAGAATAAAGTTTATTTGTAGCTGTGAACAAAGGCTTTGTTTACTACAGTAATGAAAAGTTTCAAAGTAAAAGCCTCGTCAGTGTAGCTGATGAGTCCTGCAGAGCTCAGAGAAACAGACCAGCAGCTTTAAAGGATTCAAACATTAAGTTCTGTTTTCTTTTCTTGGTCATCGGGCTTTTTTAATCCCTGTGGGAGGATGTAATCTGATAATCTGTTCATTTCCTCGTTGGCTTTATGAATCTGTCTCCTTTATCTTCTTCTCATCGTTATCCCTTTGTTCTCCTCCTCCTCCTCCTCACTCTGTGTAATCCCCGCCTTAATCTTGTGTTTTCCTGCTGTTTTGTTACAACATTGTTTTATTCCAGGAGCTCAGAGTTTCTCTCCCGGCGCCTGACATCACTAATAAGTGTTAATAACAAGTCGATAATAATTATTGATCAGCTGACCGTGACGGTGTGTTTCTGACGTCCGATTCTTTATTCCAGCAAACATCAGTGAGAGGACTGGAGTCTGCAGGGGGCGCCGCTGAACTTTTAACTGTTTTTCTGCAGACAGGCTCCACCCCGGCTCTCTGCTGAGTCAAAATGGCCGCCAGCAGCTGAACATGTGACAGGAAGTTAAAGTGACAAGTCGACTCTGTGGATCATCATGTCCCGCGCCAAGCACCTGCTGCCGCCTTCTTCCTCTGTGGTGGATGTTTCACTGCAAAGGATGCCCCGCCTCCTTTTTCTTGTTCTTCTGATCTTTCCATCACTCGGCCCGGTTGTGGCCACATCGCCGCTCACCGTGGCGTCGTGGCGTCGTGGCAACCGAGTCTCCACTATCAGCACCTGCCACCGACTGGTGACGTCAGACGGAGGACTGACGGTCCGCTGCACTGCACTCAGACTGACCCAGGTGTGTGTGTGTGTGCATGTGTGTGCATGGCTGCTTTTCCTAACTTTAGGTGGACTTTAGCCTCTGAATGACGTGTGAGGACTCTGAGGACTGAAAGTTTAACATGTCATGTTTTGGTTAAACAGTCTGACCTTTAAAAGTTCCCAGGAAAAGTCTCACAAGTTTTTAGCAAATTATACCTCATCTTATTTTAGCTTAGCTTGTTTTAGCTTAGCTTATTTCAGCATGAAATTGTATAAACAGTTTCTTTTTATTTCCCAGTGCTTATAGACTTTAAGCTAAGCTAAGCTGTCCTCGACCATTCCCAAGATTTCTGAAAACTTCCAACCCGACAATGAAAACTAAACTATGACCTGACTTTAAGTTCTCAGACAGGATCAGGATGTTAATAAAGCTTTAGCAGACAGGATCCGTGTGCTTGTGTCACAGTATCCAGGTGTGTTTGTGTGCTCAGGTACCCATCGGCCTGTCTAACTGCACCACTCGTCTGTTTCTGAATAAAAACCTGCTGACGTCTCTGGCGGCAAACACGTTCTCCAGTCTGTTTCTGCTCGATGAGCTCGACCTGTCGCATAACCAGGTAGTGAACAGCTCTTCATACCAGCTGACATCCCATAACTACCAGTAAGACACAGCAGGAACATACTGTTTCTGTTTCCCGCCCCCTCTCAGCTCTCCTCACTAGAAGATGGTTGTTTCCGTGGGTTGGACTCTCTTTGCTTCTTGGACCTGTCGTACAATCGTCTGTCCATGTTGGAGCTGCCGGTGTTTGGTGGTCTGCAGATTGAGGCCAACCTCACACATAACCCCTGGCACTGTGACTGCAGGATGGAGGTGCTGCACAGGTGCAAGGATGTAAATGTGTGTTTTTAGTTCACAGAATGTCATTACAACTTTCTGTTTGTGTTTAGCTGTCCATGCCTCAGTTGGATCTGGACCCGACCTCACTAGCAGAAATTGTCTGTGCAACCTCTGATCTCCCAAACCTCGGTATGTTTTCTGTCAGCAGATGTGATGTACAAAGAAGACACAACATATCATTTTTCATGTTTTTATAACTTTTTGTTCTCTTCTTTTGGCTACAGACTGGTTCATGGTCTGACCCTGTGTGATTTTGTGTTACAGGAGCTGTCGGGATACCACTGGTCTTGCTGATGGAGGACTGGGATCTGTGTTTGTCTGTGAGGAGAACCACTGATGTGGTGACACTCGTCACCATGTTCCTCTGGCTCTCCATGCTCATCTGCTACCTGGCCTACTACATCCGCCAGAACCAGGCGGTCACACGCCGAAACCTGGAGTACCTGAAGTTACTGGAGAGCAAAAATCCCTATAAACCCAAAAAGACAACTTCATAATGACCCTTTGGAATTCCAGAACGTCTGGAATTTCACCAAAGAGCTAGAGTTACCCACAGCTGTATTTTCCCTCAAAGACCTCAATAACCTACAACTACCAGAGCAATTTCTACGCCCACAGGTGCCCACAGGACTCCTGGTACCTTCTGATCAGTCACTCCTCTTCAAAATTTACAAAAACACATAAAGGACTCCTTAAGGATGTAATGTAATACCTCATTGACACTCAACATCTCTAAGGAGCCACAAAGCTTCTCTAGAACTTGATCATGTAGCTTTAGAACCTTGTCTGGGACTTCTAGATCTTCCTCTGAGAAATCTGTAACCTTCTGAAGCACATCTTCAGAGTATCCTGTGAAGGATTTCTACAACATATTCAAGTCCTACTAGAACCCTCCCAAGGACTCTTAAACTCTCCTGTGACTCTTGTGAGTTTTCATCTGGCTGTACGGCTGTTTATTCACCTAGATTGATGTGATCTGAGTTTCCCAGAGATGTCTGATAGTACTTTTCAAGTGGCATGGCCCCGGTGGTGGTGCAGATCCTGTTTGCTTGGTACCTTATCAGAACCAGCCTACATTGCTGGCTTTTTGCTACCAGTTCAGACTTTTTGCAGTAGAAATACATGAAACTGGTTCTAGACAGGACACTGGCTGTGCTTCAGTTAAGTAGAGTGCTTAGAAAATGCAGTAGTGTGTGTTCACCTGGTTACTAACAATAAACAACTAAAAATCCTCAAATCTTGTTGTGCAGTTTTGTGTATTGGAACTATTTTCTTTTCTTCTGAACTTCACCAACCACCGCATCACTGTGCAGAAGAACATGTAAATACATGAAGACTACCCATGCTCACATTTAACTCTGAGGGTGTCCCCTTCACCTGAGCTGCTGTATGTACAACAGTGCAGATGGATAAAAGCACTGCATGCTTTGATTTGATTTTGGGTTGACCTCTCTTAAAGAAGCCGCAGGGATGCGCGAGAATGTTAAACTGCTCACTGAGAAGCCACTGAGTCAGGACCGCCCTGAGTGGTTTTTACACCAGCAGGGGAAATATTTTTCTTTTTAATAAATGATTCATGAAGAAGTAACTGTTGTTACTCTCCATGTGAAGGTTTTGTGCCTTTGCAGTGTGACGGTGAATCATCGTGCAGCTGTGATGTCAGCAGAGACAGGTGTACAAACAACAGGACGGTTCATTACATGTGAGGCTCTTCAGGAAATGCGCTGTCCTTTCTGACACCACAACCATGAGATTTTTTAATATAGGTCATCATCCAGTGGTTTTACCCACATGAAGACTTATTGGGCCTCAAAGTTCTAGAGAAGCTTTTCGGTTTCTTGAAGATGTTTGAGGTGGTACATGTGATTCTGAGGAGAACTGTTCCTTTGATCATAAAGGCTCTGTCTGTCCCTTGGCTCTCCATCAGTCCTGTTTGTTTGAACTGTGTCCTCTGAGTCTGATCACTATGTTCAGTGAGCTCAGCCTTCGCTGTTGTGTGAAATAAACCTTGTTTGAGTCCACTCTGCAGGTGCTTGGCGCGGGAGATATAGGAGAGGTGGAGAATGAACTCAACCTAGGTGTCTATTGTCTTATGTAGTCTGGGAGATGATTGGATGATGGGATGGGTGTAGTTTCCTCTGCGGTGGGGTCGGGTGGGCCACCCCAGGCTTTGTGGGACTTGGCGGTGCTGCTACTATGGGCCCCGGTCTGGATGGGCCTGGGCCCCCTGGCCTTGATGGATTCCAGGGAACGGTGGTGCCTACTGGGGTCAGCGGGGGAGCTGGCCCCAGGGAGGGGCTACTTGCCTCCCCCATTCTTTCCCTCCCCATCCCCAACTGCCTCCCTCTTCCCGCTCCATCACACCCACCCACACATGCAGGGCCTTGGGGTACAGATGTGTCACTGAGATGCAGGGGAGGCATTCCTTCTCTGTCCTCTTCTGGCCACCTGTGCCTCAATTTTATTCCTCAATCTAGACATCCACATTACTCACACTTTCATAATACATACATACAGGGCCTTGGGGGTGGGCACACTATACGGCGTCTAGAGGACGGTCTGTGTATTCAACGTCACCTCTGGCGCCGGTGCCCACTTCTCAATTTTAAATGCATGTAGACATTGAGGGCTCTTGGGAGGGGCCGTGCTGACACCTGCTGCTTTCTGACAGGAAGCACCACGCCCCTCCTGTGTTTTAAATGCACTTTAGAACAGCATGCAGTAACACCTCAAATGAGCGGGCAGAGGGAGGTATGGGGTCTTCACTCAAACCTCTGTTTGCCATCGGGGGCAGAGGGCTGGGAGAGGAGCTGGCCATCTGGCTGGGGTCTGGGACGCTGGGCCTCCCTGCTGCTGCAGGACCGGGGGCAGTCTGCTCGTCTCCACCCCAGAGCAAAGGGTAACATCTCCTGGGTCTGGGGGCAGATTGCCCCTCTGGGGGTGATGGTACCTGGACCTGGGGGTATAGAGTATGTTTGGGGAGTGTGAGTGTGTGTACAGTGTTCATTTCTGTTTGTCTCCATGTTGGGCGAGGGCAGAGTATTTGTAAATGTGTGCATGAGAGTGGGAATGCATGTTTGTGTCTGCGTGTGCCTGTTTGTCTATGTCTATGTGTCAAGGCGGATCTTAGACTCCACCTCTTTGGAAACATCTCAGGCCCCCCAGGTGTGGGGGTCTGTCTCCCCCCACTGCACTCCCTGCCGGTGGCTGATGCCCTCACCCGTCGGTGCATTGGTGGTTCTCGGTGTCCGGGGCTGGGTGCTCAGGTATGTACCGGATCACTCCTGGTGGCTGCTTGGCGGGGCCTGGCGCCCGTGGCTCGGTCGGGCCCCTTCCGGAGGGTGGGGGGCCCTCGGACCTTGGGCCTATGGGCACAGGGCTCGGTCCGCTCTGGCGCGGCTGGCTGCCAGCAGAGCCTGTGGGCTCGTCACCGCAGCCCCCTGTAGCTTCTGGACTGTGGCTGCCGGGTGACCCCACGTCTGGGGCTCTCCTCAGCTCTTCCCAGGAGGATGTCGTGGCTGCCCCTCCGGTGGTCCTCCTTGGGCTCTCGCGCTCTGGGGGGCCTCTGGATGTCTGGGGCCTGGATCTCCTCCATGTTTGCTTCATGCCCCAGGGGGCAGGGCTATGGCTCCCCACACCCTCTAGCAGACAGTTACATGGAGAAACGTTTTGAATACAGCCGCGCTCACACACACAGGTGTTCACAGACACAAACTGTATCTTCCTTGGCTGTTACCTCAAAGCATATCGTGCGCTGTCAGTCTTGCGTGCTGCTCAATAACATTCAGTATTTAGTATTTACTATTACTTATACTTAATCTAGGTTGTTGCTGTGGTCTCCCTACTGTGTTGTTCTATTTTTGCTTGTTTTCTTTTTTTTTTCTTTTAACAGGTGATCCAATGGATTTTTTAGTGTCTTCTCTCACTGTCCCTCTTCCCCTCTGTTTTTCTTTCTTTCTTTCTTTCTTTCCTATCCTCCAGTCATGTCTGTCCAACTTGTAATAACTTAAAATAAAATAAATAAATAAATAATAATAACAAAGATCAGTCAGGTCGACCAATATGGCAAAGCCATAACGATCCACTTGGAAAAATAAATTTGTTGGGGATCTTTCTTGGCCTTCAGACAACAATTCTGACTGCTAAAGTACCAAACGCGACAGTACCAAACTTTATTATTCTGACTCTAAATTCACCGAGACACCACCGTAATGTTCACCGTAAAAATCAAATGAAATAAATCGCAGTGAGGGGACAGGTAGAAATGTTCTGCACAATCGATGGATCCCTGCAGGGTCAGACTTTCATCTGTCAGAAACCTGCGGATCAAATGCAAAACACTAAAACCACATCAGTGTCTCACACACACACACGCACACACACAGACAGACGGCTTCTGCTCGACACATCTGTGATCGATTATCGAGCCTGAGCTGCTGTTTCCGCTATCCTCTGCTTCTGGCTGCCATATCCCAGAATCCTCTGCGCCGCAGAATAGTGTCCAGTCATTGTGGGTCAGCTCGGTTCGGTTTCATCCACCCAGACACAGTATGAAGGAGACCGCGGCCAAACGACGCGATAAGGCGGGAGGCCGGGACCGGGACTCGAAGGCAGAGAAGCCGAAGGAGGCGGGCCCGGAGCCGCAGGACGTGGAGATGCCCGAGGAGGAGGCGGCTAACGCGGCCAAGCAGCCGAAGGAGCAGGACAGCCTCACCCTGGACGGTAAAACTCATTAAACACCAATACCCCCCAGCACAGACCCGGGAACGGGCCCGGGTCACTGCTGGCCCGGTACCGAGAGTAACGGCAGCTCGGCGTTTAGCCTGTTAGCATGAGCGGCTAACAGACCGAGCGAGGTTGCGCGTCAGTTAGCTTAAAACCGACACCAGCCTCTCCCGTTCCCCGTCAGTCCGGGTCCAGACTGGGCTCAGGCCTCCTCAGACTGGACCCATACTCCTCTCACACCGGGCTCAGGCCCCCTCCCTGGTCCTCTCAGGCGGTAGAGCAGATAAACAAAGACCGGTGTGCTGCTGAGACGGGACGGCCGGTGTTTCGGTGTGTTTGCTGGTGTCGAACAGGCCGCAGGGTTTATGAGCCTTCATAGAAAATCAGTGATTCAGCATTATCGTTCCTGGTCTGTGTTCTGCATTAGCATCACAGCAGGCCTGATGCTGCCTGATGGTCAGATCTGTGAGCCCTTTAAAAGAGACATGAAGGATCAGGATTCACCTTCATTGTCATTACACATGTATAACTACAGGATAACGACATACAGTTTGCATCCAATCAAGTGCAGTAAGAGCAGATTATATACAGATAAGGGTAGTATAAAAGGTGGCAATAGTTATGTACAGATTATGTACAAATAAGTTAAGTATACAGATGTTTATATTGCTATACAGAGAGCAAATATACAGATGTACTACGGACAAATGCACAGATGTACTGATGTATACATATGTACAGATATACAGATGATCTGCATAGCATACAGATGTTCTATATTGCTATACAGACGGGCAGATATACAGATGTACCGGCATGTGGTAAACAGATCTACAGAGTGCTACGAATATATCTACAGTAGTGGAAGCGTGGCTCTCAGAACAGACTATAATAGTGATCAGTGTATGCACTATAACAGAGACTATGCTATGTCAGTGTCCTAAAACTGCAGCAATACCCAATGTGAGCATACAGTGAATGTTGAGAATGAATGACAGTCATGATCATGGTCGTTGGGAGGGATAAGGGGGAGGAGGAGTGTGAAGGATGAATATGAAAGTCAGTTTGCCTGAGACTGATGTGAGCCTCGACCTTGTGTTCACGTATTGTTCATGACAGGTTTGTTTGAGGTTATTTTAAATGCAGGGTTACAGCTCTGAGGCTGTTAATGCTTCATGTCCTCAGGATGGGTTTCAGACCAGCTCCACAGTAACCCTGCTGTGCTGACACACCTGCACAGGTGAGACTCAGCTCAGGTGTTCAGGCTGGAAGCATCAGAGACGCACAAATTGGCGCAGCCAGGTTGCACTGGGCGGGTCAGTTTTTTTGTGCACTTTGTGAAGTTGCTCTGGTCATAAATCGTAACGTCGTTATATCCTCCTGAGAACAGAGGAAAAAACAATCTTCCCATTGAATTTCTTTTGTGATTTCCCTCCTCTTTGGAGCTAAAAGAGCCCACCCAAACACATGAGCTATCAATGGAAAGCCCAGGATGTCCTCTGTTTAGTACACCAGGACTACTTAGGAAGCAACACTGACTGACAATCAGTTTCACATGCTGTTGTGCAAATGGAATAGACAACAGGTGGAAATTATAGGCAATTAGCAAGACATCCCCAATAAAGGAGTGGTTCTGCAGGTGGTGACCACAGACCACTTCTCAGTACCTATGCTTTCTGGCTGATGTTTTGGTCACTTTTGAATGCTGGCGCTGATTTCACTCTAGTGGTAGCATGAGACGGAGTCTACAACCCACACAAGTGGCTCAGGTAGTGCAGCTCATCCAGGATGGCACATCAATGCGAGCTGTGGCAAGAAGGTTTGCTGTGTCTGTCAGCGTAGTGTCCAGAGCACGGAGGCGCTACCAGGAGACAGGCCAGTACATCAGGAGACGTGGAGG
>VVHJ01026679.1:0-19566 GCA_015107715.1 Tylochromis polylepis
CATACATGTCTGTCTCCATGGTGCTGAAAGATTCAAACCCGGGAGCTTTTATTATCTCTGTCTATGGTACTGAAATAGTCAAACCACTGCATCTGCCCTTCTATCCATGGGCTTTTTTCTTTCTGTATAAATTTGAATTAAACTCAGCACACACACTAATGACACATATCAAAAGCAAGGCAGCAGTCTCAACTGAAGTATCTGTGCCTGTGCAGTTCACTGAATGATAATTAATTTGCTTGGATAAGTGCAAAGAACTGCACCTTGGGTGTGTTGTGCGAGTTGCGTCGACGTCCCTCTTCCAGCTTCATCTCAGAGTACAGTTCCTCCTCATCCTCTTCCATGATGTCAGACAGGTCAGAGCCCCGGCTGCTTTCGCTGTGATAATCTTCATTGTGACTATAGTGAGGCTTTTGGTAGTTACACACACAAACGAACAGACGCGATTAAGTCCGAATACAAACATACATACATGCACACACCAAACACACATGGATAAGGCCAGCACGCCCACGTGAACACACGTAAAGACACAGGTTAAGGAGTGTGTACACATGCAACCACCTCAGACGTACATGCACACACACACATCCAGATGCACGCATGTGAGGAGGTTTTTCCCCTGAAACACACGTTTGGTGCTTGAGTTCAGAAGTGTGATAAGAGAAGTTTGGTGTCGCTTATCACACGGATCTTACCGGCCTCCCCAGCTCAGAGCCTCTGAGGAACTCATCAACCGAGGGTCCTCTCCGTCGACCGCGAGCAAACCCTTCCTCATCTTCCTCTTCCTCATCAGAGTGATGCTGGTGAAATGAATGACCCTGTTCTCCATATCTGCCCTGCCTTCTGTCACCCTGAAAACATGCATGTGTAAATAAGAATGGAACAGAGTTAACGGTGCCTTCAGGTTTTATTATAGTAAAAATCACAGAAAGCTGAATATTCTTTTATGTTTAGCAAGTTGTGACACTTCTATTCTTCACCTACTCTAAATTCAAGTTAAAGCAACAGTTTAATGACAGTGACTTGTGCTATAATATGTAACATCATTTTAATTAAGTGTCTGGAATGTTGTGTGAGCCAGTATTTCCATTTTCACCAGACCTTTCCGCTTTCTGCTGCCACCCTCTGAGCTGCTTCTCGAGCGATGGCTTTGGCCACAGTGTCCGGGATAAGCGTGCCTCTGGGCTGAGGAAGAATCCTTTGGGGTGAGGGAGACCGTGGATTGGCAGGTGATGGGGCCTCGAGGGTGTGGCCTTGCATGGGCACTGGAGGCTGGACAGAAGGAGAGCGTGTAGGGTCCCAGCCAGGTTGGCCAGGTAGAAGAGCTCCCCCATGATGAGCCGTGTGGTCTTTGGCATCCAGGTCTCTGGCACTTACTGGTCTCAGAGGTATAAGGTGGGGTTGGGGGTGGGGCAGCAGAGGCAGTTGGTGCTGTGGCCTGGGACCTTGGTGGGGTGGACGAGGCTGAAGATGCAAGGGCTGCGGCTGGGGATGTGGGGGATGAAGCTGTGGTTGCGGGGGTCCACCTTGATGGGGGAGTCTGGGATGGGGTTGAGCATGTGGAGGATGAGGTGGCAGTTGTTGTCCATGGGGCGGAGCGGGAAGTTGGGGTGTGGGATGAGGAAGATGGGGGGATTGGAGGAGAGGTTGAGCATGGGGGTGTGGAGGGGGGCCCGCGTGAGGATGCACTGGTGGTGGCAGAGGAAGCGGAGGTAGAGGCACAAGCAGGTTGTTTGGAATGACAGCGACTTGGGAGTCCTGGGATTCTCCCTGGACCGACAGCGTCCTAACGATGACTTCCCTGGCCTCGAGGCATTGAATCCTTGTCAGTTCAACCGTAACGTAGTCTGCCATAGGGAACAGCACCTCAGCTATCTAGACTCAAAAAAACAAAAAATAAATGTTAACATAAACAGTGGCTGCAGTTTCATTTTGACAACAACTAAAATATTATCGGTATCACAGTCAATACATCCAAAACAAAAGTGGACAAATCCAGCTATTAAAATTTGACTGGCCCCCTGTACTTTCCTATAGCGTCAAATAAGTGATTTCACTGAAGGCATTTCCTAACTAAAATGCCAAAATACCTCTTTAATTTGATTTATTATGGTGGGAAAAATGCTCGTAAGATTTCCACCCAGAGGGGCAGCTCGAAAACAGATTTACCCTTTCAGGTGTACCGTGCTGATTTACTTTAGCAGTCACCAGAGGGAGTGAGAGGCCTTTCCAAGACATTCACAGCACCCAGACTTGCACCAAATGTTAATTACAAGTAGGTGGCACTGCTGAGTGAAATGATGGTAATGATGACATAATGCCACGCTCAAAGGCACTTAATGTCCCATCTGTGGTGTATATTCTCATGTTTTGACTGGATTACGCATGATTAAACATTTCACACAGTTTTGTCAATACTGTATCCCTGTACAGCATGTAGACCTTTCGAATATACATCCCATATGCTTAGGATTTAGCCACACACTACTGTAGTTTCTCGTAAGAGAGCGCAATACATCATGAGCCCTGCCTTTAAAGCAAGATGAGCTCTGTGTGTACACTCATTATATCCTTTTAAAAGAATGACATATAAAAAGAAAACCAGTCTTGGCAGGTGAGACCAAGACATGCTAACTCACCCTCTGCCCTTTAGTGCAGACTGCGTAACCAATGACATTTGCCCCATTGGATGTGCCTGTGGGAGAGAGGATGGGGGGCTTCCAGCGGACCTGCAGGACCCCTGGAGCCTGCCCACAGAGCACCTGAACATCCTGGGGTGGCAGCGGAGGCCCTGCGAGGTAACCAATCCAGTGTGTAAGAAAAATGATCTCTTACAGTTTACTGATTTAGCACATGTAGGATACAAACGAGAGGGAGAATGATGTGAAGCATTCATCAGATGCACAAATACGTACACACACACCACCATGCACAGAAATGCCCAGACACAAAGGAGGAAGTGTGGACGTATGGTGGGAGGTTGGGGTGGGGGGTGGGGTTGTAATTTGACTTGCATATCTAAATTTATGAAATTACATAACAGCTTATTTATATTTTGTAGAGATACACAGTTCATGCGGGCTACTTGATAGCATGACATTGCTGGTGGGAAACATTCACAAAACACAGCATGTTGTGTTTAGACAATGTCATTTAAGTGTATGGTGAGTTATTTTTGCACAACACTAATATTTCCTAACCTAAGATGATCGTCAAATAAATCAAAATGAAAACTGATCCAGTACTAGTTTGCTAAATATTCAAAACTGTATTTTTAGGTCTGTATTCATTATATCTGCTATTCTACTATAACCTTTCACTAATCTTTGTAAGAGATGAAAACTTTAAGGGATGCCCCAAGATATACACTGCTGTCTCCACATGCAGAGAGACTGATTACAGCTCAGTATTTCTTTTCTGATCTCTTTGAAAACTGGATAAAACATGCACGACTGCATTCGAGCAGAAGCAAATGCACACTGATAGAAAATGGTCATTTCAGTGAGCAGTGGAGGGGCACTGCTTTATATAGAACTGCCTATGTCAGGCTAGGCTATAGGCTGAGGAAATGACTCATCATAGTAATTATTGATCATATCTCGTGCTACTCTGGTATTCTCTAATTAGTGAAGTGCACTGTGCAGCAAACTTGGGCAAAATTGCATACAAATTTGGTTTCAAGCAACAAACTGTGCATTTTGAAAGGACACATGAATGACAGACTTGTTTTTAAATGGTTTTCAATCTCAGAACCAGAACAAGATGCCATTTTGCCCACATTTCTTAAGAAACTGCACCAAACAACATGGCACAGTCATTCTCAGTTTCGTGACGACAACCCTCCCTGCAAAATGTGTCAAAGCACTAATGACATCTCTTAGGTTTAGTGCTGAAATATATGGGAAACCCAGCCCAGCACTGAAGCTTCGTTCTGACCTGTTCTGCAAAATGGTGTTGGACCTAGACAAAATACAATACACAACAACGACATGGTAAAGAAATGTGATGCTATACTATTCTAGAGCAGAGTATAATAACATTAGAATTCATATTACATGATCTTGCATATGAGAGTTAAACTAAGACTCTTAGAAACATGTGAAAGTAATTGTCAGCTATTAAGCTGCGCATTATTGATACAGTATCTCTGTGGATAATAATTAACCTTTCTGACCTGCTGCCTGAGTGCAGAACTCCACGCCAGCTTCCTTCCTCTCTCTCTGCTCCAGCGGCAGTTGCCACGGCACCTGGTGGGGCTGCGCCACCACCGTCACTTTGTAAACTGTCAGGGGCTTCAGGTTGTGGAACCGTAGTCTATACCTTCCCGGTTTTACCGCTGCGTGCTCTACCCCGTCTAAGAACACAGTGTGAGCATAGTTGCTGTTGCTAGGCAACCAAGAGAGCTCAGCAGTGTCACGCTGAATGTCATCGACGCGCAGACCGCACGGCGCCACCACCACATTGGCTCCCACCAGCAAGGTGCAGCGCAGCTCATCTGACAAGCCCCGGTCTGTAACGCTCTGCACTGACACACGGTGGACGCAGCCGTCCAGGTCCAGCTTCTCCAGCAAACACTTGGTCCGACCACCATATGGTATATTGGCACGAAGCTCCCCATCTACTAACACATTGTAGCTAGAGATGTTCCCCCAGCCCAAAGGCACTAGTGGAGGCTCCCAGGCCACGATGACACTCCGTGCCAGCTGCTTGATCAAGGTGATCTTTCTGGGGTAAGGCACAACATCTTCCGCTAGGTCCTCAGGATCCAGGGGTCCACCTGTCCCATTGCTACAGGGTACCAAGGCATTTGCTGAGCTCAGGAAGCCATCCTGGGAGGCACCCCCGTCCACAGCCGTCAAGGCTAGGGATGTGTGCTCAAGTGGGCCGAGATCTTCCACACCATCTCCAGCCTGAATGCCTGGTTTTTCCTTGTCCTGGACAAACTCCACAAAGTTGGAAGGAACAAGTCCTCTTTGGCCATCCAGCAGCTCCCCTGTTGTGCATAAACAAGTATAGATACAAAGGTAGAAAATGCCTGAAATATGTCATTCATTTTTTACATTGTTATTTCTAGTTAAAAAGAATAAAAGTAGATAACAGAAAATCCTGCTACTACTTAATAAATGTCTATTTAGGAAACAACAACTTTCCGTTTTGATGCCGCCTGTAAATGTTAAAATTGGGCTTCTCTCACAACACAAAGACAAAAGCAAAGCAATAACTTGAACACACATAACAATCGGTGAGAGCTTTTTTTCCCCCTGCAAGGTGGGAATGAGTCACTGAGTGAGAGGTGGAAGATATGTAAACATACAGCATGTTCTATTCCCTAAGATGTAAGATTCACCACGGGTCCTCAGATGCTATCTTTCATACTCCAACACACAAGTTAGAAAACACTCCTTTCAACATTTCTAAGGACCTCAGCGTTTGAACATTTCCAGGAACACCCCAGAGTATGTAGATGCTGCGGTCAATCCAGAATAAAAAAGTGCTTAGATTTGCAGTGTACTTTTTCCCCAGAGGCAATAAGTTTGTCTTCAGCAAAGCTCCCTATCATCTAGTCCTTCAATCCCATTTTCCACAGAGGCCTGGGGGACCTTAAGACCATCTTGGTGTGTCTCTACAAGTGTATCTGAGCGACTGTGTTTGTTGTTTGTGTGTGCTGATGATTAAGCTGAGCCCTGCTGGATTAGTCATCAAACTAAGAGACCAAGGTCCCATCCTGACAACAGCTTGGTATGCAGCCCAAGTCGCCCCTCCTGTGTGGTAAATACAGGGACCGTCTGCAATACAGTGCAATCTGACTGCACACAGCTAATGAATCACGGGGCTTTCTATGACGGTCTGTGCTGGCTGCAGGATTGCTAGCAAGGGGGATTAGGATTGCCTCTGATGGAGAAGCCTTCATAATTATAAAGAGATTATACAGAGAGTCAGTCCAGCCACCAGTTATGAAAAAGTATCGGGAAACTTTTCTTCATGACACCACGCATTGACAAAGTGAAAGTCACGGGATGAAAATAGCCAACAAGTATCTATGACGGATTTATTCTACATCAGGGTGACAAAGCCTGTCAAGCACCCATCCTTGCAGCACTGTTTACAAAAGTGACTGCATCAGCATTACTTTTAGATTGTGCTGTATTGTCACGTAACACGACATAATGTAAAGAGACAGCAAGGGCACGAAATGCATCATAGACACCAATGTGTCATTCTACACATACAACATTTTTACATATACCACTTACTGCACAGTGTGCTGTATGTGCAATGCACTGCATGTTACAGTCAAAGCTCCACAGACATAAATATGATGGTGCAGGACTTAAATAACCAAAACAACTTCAGTGGAGAGTAAATGCCAGCTGACACACGCTACTTTTTGTGTCATTTCGAGACAATACATAATGATGCATACACTTGTTTTCACTGTCAGGCAGCATCAGCGACAGCAGACAAGCACTCAGGCAAAAGTGCAGACCTGAACAGAGGAAAACCCATCCTCCCGAATAGAAAATTTGTTGTAGTATTTTCAGATTTTTGCAATTTTTGCCAAAATTTGATTTGTCGAGCCAAAAGCACATAACCCCTCACAGACCGCTTCAAACGCTGTTTGTTTGTTTGTTGTGTACGACTCACCTTCATAGAAGCCATCGTCGTCCATGTTTCCATACACATACAGATACTTTCCAGCCACAAGGGGGAGTTCTGCTTCAGGATGCTCATTTGGTCCATCATAAGGGTTATAACTTGAGGGAGAGAAATATTTTTCATTCATTTGTGAAGGAAATTTAAAGATAATGTGCAGTAAAACCCAAATGAAATTATTTTTGTATTTAAACTTGTCTTATGCACCTGTAACGGGCAGTGCAAAGCCGGACCTGGCCTGTGTAGCGAGATTTGGACCTGGCTGATGGGCTGGCCTCATCCTCCATCTATACATAAATGAGAGGAACAGATTAAAGACAAGTGTTATTAGCAGGGATAAGCGACTTTCCTACAGCATATTTAAGAATTAGCAGTTTGCGGCAACTCTTGAACCATTCATTTTCAAGATATGAATATGTATGTTAATTATTTAAAAACAATTAACGTAATAGGTTACGCATGCATTATTCATGGATGCGATATTTTTGGATGCGGCATCACACAGACCAACCTCTGATGAGGGAAACTGTCGGGGGTGGATGGGGTGGTCCGTTGTCACGGTGCTGGATTTGACAGACAGCAGTTCTGGTGGTTCTCTGTCTCCAGTCTGCGGTGAGCAGGGCAAGAACTGGGAGATCAGCAGCGGCGTGTCTGCCGCACTCTCATCACCTGGGAGACATTGATTTCCATAGCAAATAAAGAGTAACTGCCTTTTCCTTCCGCGACCATTTCGCGCTCTTTGAAGCAAAACCATTGATCTCCTGTTGATCTCCTGCGTGGGTACAGCTAACACCCTTCATTTGGAAGGCTACTCCACCCATATCAGCCCATCCTATCTGCAAAACAGACTTTAAAAAATGCAGAAAATACAAAACGGAATTCCCTGAAGAAATTAAAAATACGTAAACAACACAGATCAAGTGCATCACTGCGTTCTTGTGGTTTGTATGTAATATTATGCATTAGCACAAAAACATCAGTGAATTCTGCCCGAAGTGAAGAGACAGATAAAACAGGATTTTCAGCACTTCAAAGACCTTTGGTTTGTGCCAGGCTGTATAAATCTACATCACTGATACGGCTCTATTTGCTGCATCTGCAGGTTGCACTATGTGTTGTTAGAATACTAATGTGTTAAATTGCATTCATGTCATACATCAGGCTTGTGATCAAGGGCAGATATTGATCATGAATAAGCACTATCTGCATTAATGGTATCCACCTCTGGTTTGGAGTGAGTGGGTCCAGCTGTAATGTGAGCTGTCTGGGGATTAGATCACTCTGCTTATCATTTTATCTGATCATAACCCTTTTAAGCACTAATAATTTTGTAGATGCTTTTATCTGGAGAGCATATATGTTTTTAGAATAGTTAGACCCCACTGATATTTAACTATTTAACCCTGCTAGTCTACAGTTTTATATCACTACTTTATATGACACAGTTATATTAATACTCACAGAGCCGCACTCACAATCAAGTAAATACATAAAACCATTCAGCTAAAACAGAGGAAAGTAGTAATCAGAGAAAAAAAATCAGGGACTGACTTTCTTCAGAAAAAATAGGCCATGACTTTTCTTTTCTCAAAATTCTGTCTTTAATCTAAGACTTTTGATTTGTTTGGGAGGGGTGGGGTTTGGAGAAATCTGCAAAAATGGGGGAAAAAAATAATTCTAAGGTTACAAAAGTCAGACTTCTGAGATTAAAATCATAATTCTGAGAAAAATTAAAAAGTCATGATCCCAACTTTTTTTTCAGTGGCCCTAATCCTCTTCCAATACCATTGCCATGAATTCAGCCAATCCAGAAGAAAATATAATTATCTGGATGAAGTGACAGATCTGTTTATCAGTGTGCATGTAGCAGTCTCTGTATACCGTGGCATCTATGTCTCTCTTTTGGATTTAATTTAAGTAAATTTCTGTTGTTTTTCTCTGAGTATGTCCCCGTCCCCCAGCCCCATAATTTTCTTTATGGCTCAACATGTTTCATACAAAGCTGGCTGTGAGGTGAGACCCACCTGTCTCTGGTTGGGCTTCGAATCCGACCTGCAAGAGCTTCTTCTGAGGTGAGGGCGGGATCTGGGATTCAGAGGTGGTATTACTTTTAAGGATATTCACAGGTTCTGACTGCAGCCGGAAATTCAGCAGCTCTTTGGACAGCTGGTGAAAGTGTTCACTGTGTGACCGGCATTCCTGCTCCAGGTCACGAACCTTGACCTTTGGCAGGTAAGAAAAAAGCAGAAAGGATTGTGAAGATGAAGAAAAAAAAGAATGGGAGGTGAAAGGTGATTATTTTTCACATGTAGTAGTACAGTATCAATAAGGGTTTTGTTTTTTTTAATGAATAGCTTTATATAGTTTTTTCTAACACAGACAATAAAAAGGGATCTCCTAAGAGACATTTCAGGGCTTTAGAAGTATATAATTTTGAATCTCTAGCAATCTAATCTAAGCATGTGGAAGTGTAGAGTCATTTACTGATATGGTTAAATTGTGATAACCAAGCCTGAGCGCTGCATGAAGTTATATCATAGACATGCTATCAGAGGAAGGCCTAGAGGGGAAAACGTGAATATACATATAATCACTTTTGGTGATACAGAATATAATTCTGCTTTCACAGGTTTGTGGTTAAAGGAAAATTCGAAGACGAAAGGAAACGTGATGTAACTAACTAATCAGGGATGAAAATAAATACCTGAAACATTCTGCCCGTATTGTTCTGTTCAGACAAAATGTGGAAATCAGAAGTAGCAAGTAAAGAAAGGAAAAAATGCAGAAAGAACCAAGCATTAATAAAAGCAAAAGGAAGGAAAAAAACAACGAGAACACAAATGTATTTATGAGTCAACAAAAAAATAAGACATATGTTTGTCAAACTGAAATGGACTTGTAAGCACAAAAACACTGAGAGTGGAAAACATATAGGGATTTCACACCTACAGACAGCACAGCTATGCTTTCTCTCCTGTGGCCATGTTTGCACATAACTATAGAGAAACACGCCTGTGAAAGACACTAACTGATTCAGTGATTTCTAGGAAGAGATCTCCTTGACAGTAGAGTTTCAATTTCTCTGACCAAACTGTTTTTCTGAGCCAAACTGCTGCTTGCTCAGTAAAATCGTATTACAGCGCTCCAGATGGATAATAACGTGACCTCATGTGAACCGCACACAAAGGAGTCTGCGACGCATTGTCGTGGAAAAAGGATTTAAAGTAAGATGAGAAAATAATTTTGAGTAGATGAGCAGAAGTCTGTGATGAAACAGCGGGTCAGCGATTACCATCAGAGGGAAAAAAAAATGTCGCGTTAATGCAACATGTGAGAACGCAACTACTAAACAGAAAAGTTTGGAGCACTATAACAACAGCAACCTAAATGAGAAGACAGACAGAGGCAGAAATATGACTGCAAGCACAAAGGATAAGCTATTGTCTGACTACTCTGATGTATGAGTCACAATCTGGTGTGGAGTACTGAAAAAAACTACACAATAGTGTAGCCAAGCAGATAAGTGCTTTGCTGGAAGAAAGAAGAAAAAAAAACTTTCTTTTGGGACTTCATTAGAAGAGAGTCCAGAACCCCAACGGTATCCATGTGTCATAAGTTCAAATTTAGAATAAACCTATGCTTCGTTTGCCTTGTATGGCTCAACATTAAAACCCTGTTTGTCCACCCACACAGATGTTTTCAATTAGCCTGATTAGATGTCGTTGAAGGCCTATGTAGGCGTGTGCAGACTGTGCCTTTTTTAACATCTCTCTTAATGTCTTGCCAGTTTTAATGAACCAGTTAGTCCAAGAAATGTCACTTCTCAATTTACTTAATTTAAATAATTTCCTGCATCTCTGCATTCAATTTCAGCCTCAGCAGAGGTGAGGTGATTACTGAAAATGGTGTGGGTGTGAGTCATGCAGTTTAACTAATACGTTCATTTCACAAATATACCTCACTTATTTTATTTTAGCCCCAACTGTAGCATGGCATCTCTCCAGCATCTGGAGAGGGCAGTGTTGGTTGATGTTGGCCCAGGCTAAAATATCTTAAGAACTGCTCCAAGGATTGCAATAAAAATGTTCGCTAAAACACTCATGATCCCCTTAGCTTTTCTTGTAGCAGCATCAACAGGTACAGTCTCAGCTGTACACCATCTGAAATATAGACCAGAAAACTACAGTTCCTCAAATTGCCACTTGAAGGTGGCTCCAAATGTGAGTCAGCCCTCACTGACTCCACACATACACAAGTATTTTGGTAAAGGTAGCATTTCGCCTTTTCGTCCACACGTAGAAACAGCATGTTGGATCACTGAAAACACACATGGGGTGAAGATTTTCAAAAACTCAAGTTTCTGCATTTACAGAATTGGATTTTGGACAAGAAAAACTTTATATTGTGTCTTGCAACATCAAAGGTGTGCACCTTCATCTCCTTTTTCACGTCAGATTGTGTGCCATGTTATTAATTGTGGGCTTTTGATTAGCTAACATTTCCTCCTAGTTAGGTTTATATCGCCACCTGTTGCTTTGGCATGGTCTTGACCGACATTAGATCGTTCTTTGCGTTTACATTTGGATGGAGATACTTTTCAAAATGACCAAAATGAATAATCCCAGTTTTAACAAATACCCATGTACGTGTGGACATAGCCTGAAATTCTCACTTTTAGAGCCCAATGTTAGACATTTTGACCATCTCCGTGGTGTGTTGGTGCCTCTTACAGTACTTTTAATATATCAGACAAATAATATAGTTTGCTGTGCAGTTCTTATACTATAAAACAATCGAAGAAGTCTCCACAGTGCACCCATAGATATACGTTATGTACAATCAAGATTATGGCATTAGCTTATAAGTTAACACTCCACTGTCTCATTTAAATATGGCCACTTCCTGCTCCAGAAAACAAGACAGAAATAACCATAAAGCTAAAACTGAAGCTAAAAGTTCAAGGCTAGTTCAAAGCACTGGGCGCCTTAGTAGAGCCATACTGGATGTTTTACAGCAGCTAACTTGCTACATAGACAAGCTTCATAATGTTCTGAGTTTTTTTCATATGTTCCAAAAAGGAGAGCCTCGTCACCAACTCATCCATGTTTCCCCTCATTTCATCTGGAAAACTGGCCCAATACTACATGAACCATCTTGAGGATGTGTTTTGATTCATCTGCATAAAACAAAAAGCTCCGCTATGTTTAAGAAACACACCAATCCAGGAAACATAAGGGTTCGTTCAGCTTACTGTACCTCTAGCAGGTGTACTGCTTCCTCATGCTCTTGGTCAGTTTGAACCCAAGCCTGCAGAGAACACACAATGACAGCTGACACTGTGATCACAGTCCATGAGGTAGAATAGACAGTACACAGCTGACATACTGTCAACATAATACCCTGGCGGATGCTCACTGGTTCATCAAACAGAGCTGGTACTTGAAGAGATGCCTACTTCTGATGGTACAGCTCCAATAAAAAGCAACTGGTTTATTTTAGGACATGTTAGTGTCCAAGTACTGGCTGTTAAAGGCAGTGAAATTAAACCAACTCTTGAGCGACTGCAAATCAATTTGTCTCCGTTTGAATGATCTGCATCTTTTTGAACATTAATGATTCTCTTTTGAACAAACATCAATGCAAAAAATGGGATCAAAATGAGACAAACGAATCTCAGAGACTTCTGACAAAGAGACACTTTTCATCATGTTAGACTTGTGGTCCAGAAGGTATTTAATATTATTTCAGTCATCAGCATAGAAAGGAAACAGTAAGTAGGAACACATGCACACATGTATTTTCTTTTTTATGAAATATCAAAAAAGAACAAAACAGCCACAACAGGTCAGATCTTCATGCTGCAAGATGTCAGTAATATGTACAAATATATCAGCAACTACAAAGGCAACATTTTTAGCCGTGTTCTTCATCACACGATCAAAGGGACTGTGGCTGCATCTGCAATTGTAATCAAATCTGCTGATTTCGGGACGGGCTTTATGAGGTATCTGTATTTTCTGATTCAGTAGCAGTGATTCAGCATAAAGTGGCTCATGACGCATCAGTATCCAAATAAAGAGCTTAGGCATAAATTCACTACACAGAAGTTGATAACCAAGGAGGGATACGCCAAAAGTATTAAAAGAATACACTTAAAGCGGTTTTTACACATACCTTTTGCAACTGATTGATCTCCTTCTGCTTGGTGTGAAGGGCCACCAAGGCTTGCTCATGCTCTGTCTGCAACTGTTGCTTCAGCTCTACAGCCTCATGCATATGCTAGGGAGAAACAGAGGAAGCAGAAGGAGGAGAGATTATTTCTAACACTACTGCAAAAGAAAATAATTACCCAGCTGCAATCTTTTGTTGAAAACAGTATTCTCACATTTCAATGCCATCGAGTAAGTCTATTCTCTTTACCACTCTAGCAAGAGCTTTTGAGGAATCTGAGCCTCGTCCACCTGAGTTAGCAACATTGCATCCATTTCTGAGGAAAAATGAAGACTGCTTGAAAAATAGGAATAGCCACAGTATTGTTGCATCAGCTTCAGTGTAATAAATCCCACAAATTGAAGTGAAGCATCTCCTAATCTTCAAAGATTAAACCAAGCAATTCATTTGAAAGGTTGCCAAGAGTTGGATAAAAAATATTAATACCAATTACCACCTAGTTTATCTAAGGCTGAAGTAGAGGAAAGCAGCTTGCTTCCATATGACAGTTTCGAGATCTGCCTACCAGCGGCCCTTTAGTAATTAGCACATTATATCTTGGTTGTTTAAAGTTTAAAGATTTTGCACCCTCACATACGATGTCACTTAAGAGGCAAGGTACGTGAAGAGAAGAGCATTAAGTAACACTGGCTTCCGTAACATATATATCTCTTGCACCAAGCATACTCTATAGTCTGCACTGACTCACACAAAGCTGTCACACATAGTCGTTTCTGATCCAAATCTACCCTTTGCCAAATTAGCCAAGTCATGACTATACAGTATCTATGCATGAAGTCACAACCAGCTGCCACATCCTGCAGAAACAGAATTAAGGCCATAGGATGTCTCTGTGAGCTTAAGAAGAAAAGACAGCTTAGAAAGCTCTGACATTCATATTTTTTTCCCTGTGTTCTTTCTCCCTTGAAAAAAGAAAATCTTCTTTACCTCCCGGAGTGGCTTCGAGGTGTCCTGAGCAGGCAGTCACTGCTTTGCATAATCATGGAGAAGCTCTAAGCTGCAGAGGACCAGGGTAGCTGAGAGGCTGTCACTGGAGCCTTAGTGAAACTGCTTTTTTAACCCTTGCTTTTTCATATGGGAACCAATGGTCACGCCTGCATTTAAACACCTCATTTTGTCATTTTAAAAAGATCTGAGATGCTTCACTTTATCTGCTTTGGTTAACTTATTACAATTTCAAACAGCTCCCCACGCAAAAGCTTTCTCCTCCAACCCTTGGACTACTGCAGAGTTATCCAAGGCCTATGCTGCTTGATGTGGACTCGAGGCCCTGAAAAGTTGACTAAGACCAGATTGAAACAGCAAAAGAAAGATGTCGACTTATTTGAGACATGAATCAAAACAGACTCTATTTAACTGGACACTGAAAGCACATGACATCAGGCACCTGAAAAAACATGCAACTGACTGCCTATAAAACTCTTGATGTCTTACAAACTGACTTAGAATTATTGTCAAAAATATCAGGCTTGACCTGATATTTGCGGTTGAGACTTCATTTGGGGCTAATGTTCTGGCTGTTCCTCAGGACAGTCTCACTTGTCAGCATCAAGAAACTGGTTGTGTTCCTACTGAATGAGGAGGAAGACACTGGAAAATTAGAAACATCTATCAACAGTGTACCAAAAAAATTCAGGAAGTCCCCAAAATCCAACTGGAAGATAAATCACGGGCTGTTAATGGTCAGCTCTCCATCACATTACTATAATCATGCTTCACAATTTTTAAGACTACACTCTGTATTTACCTCTGTTGAAACACAGACATGCCTAACAAAGGTCTGATGTCACTTCAGATTATTAGTGTATATGTTTGTTCTCATTTCTAATCCTGTCCCTTCTGGTCACTGCCAAGGAAAATCTTACCATCTTCAACTCTGTTTTGTAAGTGTAACATGAGCCATGGCCACAGATATGAAAAAAAACTACTAAATACAATATTGTGGGTTTTTTTTTTCTTTTTACAAAAAAATCTGTTTTCTAGTTAAATTGGTTGTTCTCTTTAAAGACAACAGTTATTTGATCCTCTGTAAGTTTGCTCACTTACAAAGAATTAACAGTCTCTAATTTTTATAGTAGTTCCATTTTAATGGAAACACAGAATATCAACCAACGATCCTGAAAAAACACATTATTTGAAAGTTATAAATTGATTTGCATGACACTGAATGAAATACATTGAATGACTTTAATCCATTATGGCAAAGTGTGTTACCAATGGTGTCCTTGGTGACTGTGGTCTCAACTGCCTTCAGTTTATCAACAAACGCCTCCCATGTAGTTTTGACCTGATCCACCACGGTTCTCACGATCATCCTCACCCCATGAGGCAGGATCTTGCATGGAGCTCCAGTCCCAAACACAGCCGATCTATGAGAGCCAGAATTCTGGCTGGGTTGAAGGGGATCAAATAGCTATTCTTTTCTGGATTACTGGTTGATATTCTGTCTCTCCGCATTAAACCGAAACTACCACAAAATTAGAAACTGTTCATTTCTTTGTAAGTGAGCAAACTTACAAATTCAGCAGGGGATCAAATAATTATTTCCTCCCACCTTGTGTTCTAACTTCTAAACCCAACTTTTGTTATCAGATTATATGAGTAAAAATAATACAGACAGTACTGCATCTCATTAGTTTTGAACCAGGTCTTTTTCTGTTCTTTCACATTGTGTTTCTACCATCTCTGCTTTCTCCACCCACATTATCCTGTGTAATTTTCTCTAAATTATTTCTTTGTCTCCATAATCAATGCACAATGAGAAAGTGACAAAGCTTTCTCTGCTGTATCGGAGAGCTGGTCAGTTTTTCTCATGTGGGTACATTTCGCTCTCAAATATCCTGACAGACAGACAATCGATAGGAGATGCAGGGAGGCGAGGATTTGTAATGAGAGTCCCTCTTCTCGCAGCGCAGCGAGACTGTGTCTGATTACTATTGGCAGACCAGAACACAATAAAGAAAACAGCCTTTCCATGAAACCGGTGACACTCCACCTCATGTATTGCCTCAGTTTCCTTCTCAAGTTTTCTGAGGACACAAATGCATGGGAAATGGGAATATTTCCAAAAGAGTCACAGTAAAACTGGGCCTGAAAAATCAATTATCATGAACACATGATGGATTACCAGAGTGAAGATGGGAATGTTGGAGAAATGGAGTGAGATGGATTGATGTAATGGAGAAAAGGAAGCAAGAAAGGAAAGTATAGGCTTGGGTCTTCACATCTTATCGACTCATAAGTACAACAGGTGTGTGGTTGACTTTACAGACAGACTGTTTAGTGGTCTGTTGAACTAAGTTTAGAAATAAATGCATACAAACTGAATAATAATTACAGACAATTAAATCTAAACTCTGTGGGAAAAGTAGGCAAGACAATAAAATTTATAATAATAATTGAGTGAACTCTTTAGTCTAGGGGTCTGTGTGTGGTGAAATAGCACTGAGGAACTGAAATCTGACATTAAGTTATGACATTTGTTTATAAGGGCAAAAAAATTTGTCGCACCTTTAAAACGTATTCCAGGTTATCCACTTTTTCCTGGAGTTGGCTCCTCTGCTCCTGGGCCACGTCTCTCTCCTGACTCACTACAGCAAAGGTCTGTCTCAGCCGGTCATAGTTGGATTGCACCTGCAAGAATTCGAATCATGAATTGAGTATAGACACAAGGAAGGGACAGATGAGAAACAAGCGAAGGTTAAGTGGATTGTTAAAACATGGGTTTGAATAACTGTGGGTGGAAAAGAAAAAAAGGTCAGCAGCAAAAGAGGCAAAGAGAAAACCACAACAAAGTGAAGAAAGAAAACACTTTAATTGCGTCGTTGTTTTAGTTGAAGAGTCTCAAAATGCAGTCTGTTTCATAAAGAGCAAAACAAGCATGCAATTTTTATGAGGTTTGTTCTTGCAGCAGACCTACTTTTCACATTTATGAATAGAGGCTGCATTTTTGTGGCTGGAGGGTTGATTGAGAGTTCACAGTTTGAAGAGAAATTAATCAGCACATTTCCATTTAGACATTGAGACAGCACTGCTGACTTGAGCGTTTCTGCCGCTCGTCTCTTCATCGGTCAGAGGCCTTGAGCTAAGCCGGTTCCTCAAAGGACTGAGCTGAACCACACCTATCATCTCGTTAATTAGCATAAGATGAGAGACACAATAGATAAGCTTACTCACAAAAATAACATTTAAAAGTACATCAAAGATACATGCAGCTTAACAACGATGAATATTTATATTTTATCTAATCATTTTATTTTATTTCCATTTATTTAATTGTGTAGCTGCTGATGCTACTAATTAAACCAGGCAAGGAAAGAAGTTCTTTCTTATTCAACATTCTTTGCTAAACATTTCGATTTAATCGGTTATATTTCTGATATTTCTTAAAAACTCAGTCGCTAAATCAAAAGTTACCACTAACGACTCTGAACAATCAAAATAACACTGCTTCTGTGGTAAATATAAAATAGTTAAGTTGGTCAGCTCTCTTTAATCTACCAAAGATCCTACGAAGCAAATGTAATTTATGTACTCTGATTCTCTAACTACATCCCCTGTCTTGTTTCCCGTCTCTTGATTTCTTACTCCCAGCTTCTGTCGTTCTCTTCTCCCACTTTCATTAATTCACTATCTAGTTGTGCACGCGTAAAAACATTTTCACTGTGCCTTTGTCTTAATTGCCCTTACAAGCCAATCACACTCAGTTATACAGTATATCTGGCAGGACTGCACACACGTTTGCCCCACTTTCTTTTCATCTCCGTGGCCACCTTGTCAGTGAACAGATGGCATCGTTTTCTGTGACACTTTGGAGCAAAAGCTCAAAGCAGAGTCCCTGGACACATGTCAGATCTGTCCCCTCTGTGAAAGTCACAATTAGCGCCAGAGCAGCTAATTGCTTACCATCACAAACGGTCATTGTCTCTCTTTATGGGTCTGTGTGCATGCGTATGTATCAGTATGTGAAGTCAGGAAACCAGGGAGCCAGCATTATTAAAAGCACAATATTAAGAAAGGGAAATGTAGCAGTAGTGTGTGTGTGTGTGCGTGCGTACAATATGTCACAGGTTTTGAGCCGACCCTTTTTTCTTTTTATTTTGCTAGAAAAATCGGAAATAGTTGTAGCAATTAATTGAAACATGTCCAAACATGCGTGGAAATACAGTAGATAAGACAAAACAGAGTTTGCACAATTCTAATGAGGTTCAAAGTCAATAGTTGGTATGATCCTCTTTATTCTTCAGCACAGCTTAAACTGTCTTAGGTGAGCTTTCTATTGATTTCTTCAAGTAGTCTTCAGGAATAGTTCTCCAGGCTTCTTCTTCAAGCTATTCTTTGGATGTTGGCCTTTGGTTCTGTTCTTTGTCAAGATGATCCCACAATGCTTCAATAACGCTGCCGTCCGAGCTCCAAGGAGGTCAATCCATGACTGATAATGTTCCATTGTGCGTTTTTCTATTCAGGTATTTTACTTTTTTCTTTTTAATGCATTGGCAGTGTGTTCGGGATCATTGTCATGCTGAAAAATTAAGCTGTTGCTAATTAAATGCTTTCCAAGTTGGACCAAAATCGGATGCATTTTGCAATGTAGGCCCAATCCACGAGAGAGCCTCCATTGTGTTTTCCTTGCTTAAGAATGGCTTCTTAATAGCCATTCTTCCACTGAGACAATTTCTGTCCGAACTGTGGTATCTTTGTTATTTTCTTTTGTAGATTCAACTAAAGAAATTAGTGAATGAAAACAGCCAGGTGCAAGGACAGGACTGAAAATGAGTGAAAAAGAAGCCAATGTCCAAAGAAAAGCTTTGACAGACCTTCAGAAAACCTGAAGAACTATTGCTCAAGAACAGTTATATAAATGACAAAAACAAATGAGGCACCTTGAGAGCAAAACATAAAAAAATTGGGGCTCAAGACAATTAATATGAGGAGATCAATCTGATATATTGATCTGACAAGATGGATAAGTTCCATTGTATGACTACTCCTTTTTTTCAAAGCCACTGTGTGTGCGTTTCTTTTCCTGCATCGCTGATACAAAAAAACCGATTATCACAAGCTCATTCATGATTTCTTTCATTTTCCTGTGTGTGCACTTCCAGTGGATACTTGTACAGTGCATGTTTGAATGTCTCACCTGGTCATACTTGGACGCCTTCAGATGGTGGTTGATCAACTCAAGGTTCAAACGATTTTTCTCTTGCAAGGCAGCATGGAGCTTTGCTTTCTGAGAAGTAAGAGAAAGCAACAAAGAACGAGTTGGTTGTCTTGTTCCTTCTTCCTGCTTTCAAAGACATTTATATTGGAGTGCATCATGTATGCAAGCCACATAGCAAAACTCCACCTTAAAATTATTATATAAGCGAAAGAAGCGACCTAAGCAACTTAGGTTAGCGTCGATCCCTCCCTCCATATGTGTGTGTGTGTGTGTGTGTGTGTGTGTGTGTGTGTGTGTGTGTGAGTGTGTGTGTGTGTGAGAGTGTGTGTGAGTGTGTGTGTGTGTGAGTGTGCGTGTGTCTGTGTGTGTGTGTGAGTGTGCGTGTGTGTGTGTGTGTGTGTGTGTGTGTGTGTGTGTGTGTGTGTGTGTGTGTGTGTGTGTGTGTGTGTGTGTGTGTGTGTGTGTGTGTGTGTGTGTGTGTGTGTGAGTGAGTATATGTGAGTGTGTGTGAGTGTGAT
>VVHJ01026682.1:0-10967 GCA_015107715.1 Tylochromis polylepis
GGGGGGGGGCGTTAACGTTCCTGTTCGCATTGGACACGTCACAGGTGGGGGATATCGTTACAGGAATCCACCAGGATCCATCATGGTCCTGTCAGGAATAAGGCGGCCACTTTAAGTGGCTGTTTCTGTGCTGTAAAGTGTCAAACTTTGTTATTTTTGTTATTTTCACTGTACAGGATGTGCAAATATTAGGGGTGTAACTATTGCACTGTGTACTGTGCATTAGATGGAAGAGTTGTACAGTGAGACTGATTTTCTGTGTCGTTCAGTGGTGCATTTGGGCAATCTCAGTCTCTCACTGAACACTGCTCCTGTGTCCAGCATTGTCCTTACTTTCGACAAAATTCGGCTCTCCGACACCACCCTATGGGAGTCCAGCTCCATCCCCACAACATTATTGGCCTTTCAGATCAGTTCATTGAGTTTGTTGGCATCTGTGACCCTCAACCTGCTGCCCCAGCATGCAACAACATAGAGAATGGCACTGGCCACAACAGACTCATAGGAAATTCAAAGGATTTCGGACAGATGTTAAAAGACCTCAGCCGCCTCAGAAAATGGAGACGACTCTGGCCCTTCTTGTAGAGCGCAGTGGTGTTTTTAACCCAGTCCAGTTTATCATCAGTGTATATTTCGAGGTATTTACAGTCCTCCACAATGTCCACATCAACCTCCTGGATTCAAACAGGGGTCGCAGGTTTCCTGAGCCTCATGAAGTCCACAGTCAATTCTTTGGTCTTTGTCACACTGATCTCGTATTGGGAAAAAACTGGAACTTTCCTGCCACATGTGTATAAATGTTTGTCTTAATTTTATAACTGTTCCCTCATCCTGCCCCTTTTCCTTCCAGCTGTGCACCAACATCAATGCCTACCTGCTTGCTGACATGGCTCATATCAGTGGCCTGGTGGCTGCCAAAGCCATCCCCTCGCCCTTTGAACATGCTGACCTGGTCACCTCTACCACGCACAAGTCCCTCCGCGGAGCAAGGTAAGGTCAAACTGTAAGACGCACAGGAGGGAGCAAAAATGAAATGACCGAGGAGCAAACCTGGTTTGGATTTTGGAGAATAGTAAAAACTGTAAAAGTGCTTTATCAGTGAAAGATTCTGTTCTGTCCAGGGCTGGTCTCATCTTCTATCGGAAGGGTGTTCGCTCGGTTGACAAAAAGGGAAAGGAAATCATGTACGACCTCGAGGACAGGGTCAACTTTTCTGTCTTCCCTTCCCTGCAGGGTGGACCTCATAACCATGCCATTGGTGGCGTAGCGGTGGCGCTCAGACAGGTCTGCACAACACACAAATACCAAACTGCAAACTTGGATCTGTTGCTGTTTTGTTTTCAAGACAAGTCTTAAAGCTGAGAATCTTAAGAACATGTTGCATAAACGTCAGTCAGCAGAGGGAAGAGGGTAGTACAGAGCCAAATGTAAAGGCTAACTTACTGTGTGCTTTTGGTTCTGTGTGTCCAGGCACAGTCTCCCCTGTTTAAGGAGTATATTGACCAGGTGCTAAAGAATGCCAAGGCTATGGCTGAAGCTCTTCTCAGCAAAGGCTACACCCTGGTATCAGGTAATCTAGTGTGCATTTACTCACTTCTTTATTTTCCAAGTCACACACTCGGCACAGAGCATTTAACACTGAAAATTCACATAAAATGTCCTGTAACAAAATGCAAATTACACAGCAAGAAAAAAAAGCACAAATCCATTTAAATTCATGATGTGCAAATAGGCTAATGTCACTGTGCCTGCCTTGTCAGTCAAGAGAATAAACTGAGATGAAAGTGGTCACTTTGCAGTTGTGAGCAAATGCTCGAATCTTGTACTGCATTCAATACGCTGGCCTCAGCTGTTTTTTGATGTATAGCCTTCAATTGATACCCTAAAAAATACAGACTTGTCCTGTGCTTACTCTGCAGTTTGTACATACACCTTTCTTTAATCCCTTAGATGTTTTAGCCAAATAACTGGAAAGAGTGGAAGACTGTACCAGTAAAACACATATTCAGTGCTTTTACAAAGCCCATACAAATTTAGGTTGACTTAGTTTTAACTGCGAAAGACAATTCCTGCCTGACTTTCCTGATTAAGTTCCCTTCAGGTGACAAACTAATAATATCTTAACTTATAATGTTTGGATGACTCTTAAATTTTCTGTGAACTGGAAGTGGAATTTAATTAGTTAACATCTCCCAGTTGCATTTTCTCAGTACAAAGCTAGAATAAGTTCATACTAGGAGTTACACTGTACAACTACCTTCCGTAGTCTCAGCTAATGGAGAGCATCATTACCAAAGTGGGAAAAGACCTAAAATATTTTGTGTTCCTCCACAGGCTATAAATAATGCTGTCAGTTCCTAAATGTTGTCTAATTAGCAGCAAAAAAAAAAGCACAAAAAAAAAGAAAACTTAGTCCAGAACACGCTTGGCCTGTGATTTACTCTGTCCCATTAATCTGCTCCCTGTCGTTCTCTTTGGGGGCGTTTTTTGAGATTTATGTTTTAGATTCCTCTATTTTAATGGTCAGCCATCTTGAAAATTGAACTCTGTGAATGATGAACTTGTAAATGATAATTCCAGAGTAGTAGAATTGCACACAGTTGCACATGGGTTACTCTGATAGAGTTTCATAATGTTTGACTATTAAATGTAGTGCTGTGGAGGGCTGCCTTGTATAGTTGATGTTAAGAGCGCCAATATAAAAAAGCATCAGTATAGAAGTCTTCTTTCCCATATCCAACAAATTTCTGAGCTGACGAGCAATCCTGCAGCCCAGGCAAGGTAAGCTAGCTGACAGGTTGTGTAATGACTTGTCCATGTTTTTAAAGAAAGCAGCATTATCAGGTACATCCCATTGATACTCTGAATGCATAATTATCCACTCATTTCCTAAATAACAGCAATTTAGTGAGTCCTCACTTAAAAGAAAAAAGAAAGAAAACAAAAATATATATAAAAAATATATATATTTTCAGAGACTTCTCAGAGCAAACTGCCTCACACAGTCATCCAGCAGCTTAGATTATTGCAGGGTTTTTTTCTGGTTTATTGTGTCTAGAATAAAGATATTTGTAATGCCTTCGGTGGTTGTCACTATTATTGGTTAGACTTTTACGTGTCCTGCTTGAAAAAGTGCATTTTGACGGCCTGTATTCTTGTGGAAGCTGATGGGGATCCAAATAAATGATCTGTTTGTCTCCTTCAGACTTAAATCTCGTTAAATGAACAAAATCTAATTTGGCTTTTTTGGTTTCAACATTGTAAAAATGTATAAATAGCATAAATCAGATAAGCACATAAAAGAGGGGAAGATGTCAAGCAGTACTCCTTCTTAAGCTAAATCTGATAACTGTATTTCATACACTGGTGTGACAAGGTGGAGTGATCAAATGCTTCAAAGCGAGTTTTCTGTGGCTACAAAACAACATACTTCTCTCCTCGTTAAAAATTCCAGGTGGGACCGACACCCACCTGGTCCTCGTGGACCTGCGGCCCAGGGGCATTGACGGGGTGCGGACTGAGAGGTTACTTGAGCTTGCGTCAATCTCCACCAATAAGAATGCCTGCCCCGGAGACAAGAGCGCCCTGACGCCTGGTGGCCTCAGACTAGGTAAGAAGTAGCTTCACATCACGCTGTGTTTGGCTGGACACACACCAGAGGTGGTTATACTTATTAAGGATCAGAAACCATGTGCTTCCCTGTATATTCATTTTGAATCTTAAAAGAAACTGATCACTTGTTCAGCAGTGTTATAAAGTTAGGGTTTTTTTTTTGTCAGATTTATTTTACATTCAACATCTTCTTCAATTAATCTGTGTTGCTTTTTTAAAAATGTAGTTCTGCATATGGAAATTAGTCAGCCACAAATTAAGCCACAAGCACTGAGCTGTTTATGATTAATTAAACTTGTTTGGCTTTTTAATCATTTTCCAGGAAGTTCAAGAGCTTCTCATCTACACGCCCTCATTTTTAGCGTTATCTTAAGGCAATATTTCTTACCTGTAATCCAATGCACTGCACTTATTACTTTCTCTTTTGTCCTGCACCATGGCAGCCATTAGTATTAGTGTAGTTGAATCTGTATAGATTAATCACTGACCTTTTAAGAAGCTCCAAGTCTATACTATTTTGTTTTAAACTATATGGCAAAATTAGGGGAAAAAAGCAAGAACAGGAATTGAAAAACCTAAACTGGAAAAGCACAAAAGGAAGTGTCTATGAGTATATAGTCGTATTTCAAGCTGAGTGATGCGTTCCTCTCTGTCAGGTGCTCCAGCCCTGACCTCGAGGCAGTTCAAAGAGGCCGACTTTGTGCAAGTTGTCGAGTTCATGGATGAGGGTTTCAAGATTGCCTTGGATGTCAAGAAAAAGACAGGTGAGCCTGCTGCGAGGAGGGAGGCAGATTAATCTGTAGCTCAGTGGATGCCTAAAACATCTTTAAATTCTTTTTTCCAAAGCGCAGTTTGAAACGGTTCATTATTAACTGTAGTAACATTAGTGAATTTATAAAGTAAAATATAGTGTACGGTCTTTAAAATTGCTGGATGAGAGAAGACAAAATGCCCAGTGGCAGTCAAACAGAGGAAGCTAAAAATAAACATCTGAGCATTTCTCCGTTCTCTTTTCTGCTGTTGTTTGCAGGAAAGCTCCAGGACTTCAAGAACTTCCTTCTTCAGGATCCAGAAACGGTGGCTCGCATCGCAGATCTGCGCCACCGTGTTGAAGCTTTTGCCAGGCCCTTTCCCATGCCAGGGTTCCCCGACCATTAGCCCATCCACCGTGGACCCACGGGTCCGTCACAGCCAGATGGCAGAGAGCGGGCGGGGCAGCAGTGTGGATGGAGAAAATGGAAAATATGTGATGGTAGTGAAATGTGGCCGGCGCCTGTGAACTGAAATGGCTCGAGTTCACTTTTCCAATCATATATGAGAAACAATTTTTATACTACTTTGCAGTCATGAGTCAGTCATCTGTTTGGGTAAAAACATAGCTTCCATGTTCAGTTAAAGAAACAATCAAATGTGACAGATTTTCTAGAGCAGAACAACATATTTTCTATTGTGTGTGTGTGAAGATTTTCTTCTTCACATCATTTTGTAATAAAAGTGTGTGGAAGAAAGAATTAGCAAAAGTCGGTGTCACAGTCTCTGTGATCTCAGTGGGGGGAAAAAAGTCATACTGGATATGTTTACTCATGGACCAGGTAATCTGTTACACTGGGGTGGCTGTAACAGGTCACCTGCTAACCGGAAGGTTGGTGTTTCGATCCCTGTCTGCTCCAGTCTACATGTCAAATATCCTTGGCTGGGCAGCCTTGGGCATGATACTAACCCCAAATTGCTCTCCATCAGAGTATGAATGCGTGTGAACGTTAAATAGAAAGAGCATTAAAAAAAAGTGCTTGTGCGAAGCGCTATATAAGAACCAGTCTATTTACCATTCACACTTTCATGTGTGTCACATTTGCTCAACCTGTTCTCATCATTGAAAAGCACAGGGCTAGTGATCGACCTGACAATTGGACCTGACCTGGTATTCTATGGCGATTGCCAAATGGTGCTAGGCAATAGTCACAGGGCCGACCAGAGCATGTCAGGCCCTGAAGCCACCTTCATGAAATCTGTTTCTGATTGTTTGGTCAGAGAAATTGACACTAGTAGCCTGCTGGAGGCCCTTTCTGTTCTCATGTGCTCATTCTGTTCCTCCACAGTGCAAATGGTTTGAACAAATGCAAATAAACTGTCTGCTTCACAACTCAGTCAAAATATATTTTACTATAATGTTCATAAGTCTCTTGATTTATTTATTTTTTGGCAACTGCTGTACACAGAGGTTTAAACCAAGCTTTTTCATGTTTGTATTAATTTTATTAGTGCCATTCTAATAATCCCCAGTAATGAAAATATGGTCTTTGTTCTGTCATTATATTGTTATAGTCAACATATTTGTGTCATTTTTATCACAGCCACAGAGGATTAAAACAGAAATCTTAAGGTGTGGGAAACTGATTTTGTCATAATATAAAAATGTTTACCATACTGGGAGAGATGTTAATTTAGATGTGCTTGTATGTTATAGAAAAAATGTCAACGCATACATCTTTTTGATATTGACATAAAATTGGTGGTGGCGTTTGCCTGGCAGCGTTTGCAGATGAAAGTTTCCTAAACGGTACAGATTCTAAGTTTCTACAGCTCTACTTACGTTCATACTCATAAAATTACACTTGAATTTTTTCATTTGTTTCATTTCTGGTTTTCAAGAAGAACACTTTTTACAAAACGTTTTACATTTTTTTTAGAAATGTTGGTTTACAAAATAAGTACCTAAATTTTGCAGTTTGGCTGTTTGGTTGGTTTTCCAATCAGTGCAGAAACCACAAGTCTGCCTCTTACACTCACTGGCCATTTGTTTGGTACACCTCACAGTGACATTTCCTCAGGACAAACCATAAATTATAACCTCTCATCTCATTTAATATGTGCGTCTGTTCATTACATTACTGCAATCTTGTGGCTGCGATCGGATATTGTCGCTGAAAGCTGCGCTTATTTCAATCTCATAGCAAAGTGTCTCTTGATTGCGTGGCCGTCTCGCCTTAACACTGATTGGAGCAGGGTGACCTGAAAGGCCGCCAGCTTATTTTCTGGTGATTTGCACCATTTTCATGCACATTGTAGATAAAACTGGGGTCTTTGACAATAAACTGAGGGGAGATAAGACAGCGAGGCAAGCTGACGCTGGCTCTGCTTTTACAGCTCTGAGATCAGTTACGATTATGTTAACCGTCCTTGGTCAACATGTTGACCGTGATATAGAGAAGATAGAGTTTGAAAAAGTTGTACTTCCTTGTTAGTACATTAACAAGGAAAGCTAAGAGAACTGCTGCTCACTAGATATTTTTCTTTTAAATCCCAGATATGGTTGTGCTAGAAAATCCCAGTAGATCAGTAATTCCCGAAACACTCCTGGAACAAACAACCACATTCAGAGTCAGCTCGGTTGGAACTTCAGCACATTATCCTGACTATGTCAACATGCCTAAATACATTTAGTTGCTGCCAAGCGACTGGCTAAGAAAATGTTTGCACTAACAGGTGAGTCAATCATAGTGGCTGGAAAATATACTGCAATTTACTAAAGGCACATTTTCAGACGTGGTTCCTTCATGTGACACACTGCCCTTGCCTCAGTGCTCCTGTTTTTATACTTGAACTGTTATGCCCCGCCCCCTGTTCGGCTGTTCTCTTAGCTGCTGACTGCTTAACAATGGGTGTGAACACCTGGCACTCATTTACCATGAAAATAAGCGAACTTGCCAAAAGTTATGATTGGTTTTTGAATTGCTACTTTCATAAACATAAATGCTTTCCCTTTGCTCGGTTCCAATAGGAAGAGTTGCACTGGAAAACTCACGCCTTTCCCACTCTATCAAAAAGATGTATTTGCTTAATGTCAGTCGGCTGCTAAGTTTTTGTTTGCTGCTTGTGCTGATATGTCCACCAGGGGCTGAATTCTCCTCACTGTTTACTGCTACTGCCTTATATTGTAACATCTAACCACCGCATTCAGTAGAATTCATCAATTTTTTAAAACTTTTGCATGAGGTTGTTTTCTCTTGCTGAGCTGTTTGTGTGATGATACCAGTTAGCTAATTTGCATAACGTAAAATGGCATCGAGGACTTGTTTTTTTTTTTTTGTACCAGTGTTGGGCTGAGTTGTTTGGCGTTTCCCTGTAGACAGGGTACTGTTGTTTTGGAGGTTTGCTATAGGCTTGCTATCAGTGTCGGAAAATATTGGCATTGAAAAGTGAATATTAAATGCAAACATTCACATATTTTATTTAATTTCAGGAGTAGGACAAGAAAAAATATTTCAGCAGAAGCGGTGTTCAGTCAGCCTCTGCCACTGTCAGCCGTTAGGTTATCAGCTGTTTTGTGTTGATTATTAATGCCATATCTATGAACACTTTTGTACTGTAATTTTAATTAAATTAATAATTACCTGTGGCTGTGTTTAGATGTATCCGAGTCTTTTCACAGCTGTGAACTGGTCCTCTTGTGCAGCGAGTCATCACAGGCCATTTGACCACAGCAGGATTTACAGAGATAAATTAAAGCTGGCACCGGGACTGCATTTTTGTGGAGGAGTCTTTTGTTTGAGTGAACATGTGCTGTGCCAGGTTTCTGTGTACAGGACTGAGAGTCCCAGATATTTCAGCTTTGTGTGTTATGTGATATGCAGATATGCATGTTAAATCTGTGCATTTACACCTCTGAGCATGAGGTGGCACATTCAAGTTTGTTTCAATGCTTAACAAGAAACGCTTCTTTAAAGTCATTAATCGAAAATATGTCATGGTTTCTGGGTCTTGGTCCCAAGGCTTTGTTTTACTCTGTGGATTTAGTGAGTCCTTTTGGTTTTGAGGATCACTTGTGTTTTGATTTGACTCTTCTGCAATTTTAGTAAGGTTGCTATTTTGCTTTGTCATTTATTATATCCTCTGTTTGTATTCTAGTTCATCTTCTTGGTTATATAATATTTAGTTACCATCTTTTGTGATCCCAGTCATGTCCCCCTGTCTGTCTGGTCTCTCTGTCTCCTGTTTCCATGGTTGTCTGGTTTTGTCTTTCATTCTGTTCCTTCTGTCTTGGCACTGTGCTTGTTTATCACCTGCATCAAGTTCATAAATCTTAGTCTGGGTCTCAGTGTATGTGTTAATTCCTGTTTTATTTTGATAGTCCTGTGTTTCACGTGCTTCGTTTTGCGTTTTACCTTCTCTGTCTAGTTGATTGACTTGATTTGTTATAGTTCCCTGGTGTTTCCCACCCCCCTAATTACCTAGTGTGTATTTATTTTAGGAGTCTCCACTGTTCTTCACATGGTAGTGCGTTTCCTTGCCCTGTTTTCCTCTGAGTTGATTCATTGTTCCACAAATGTTTTTGGTTTTGTTTTCCTTTGGACTACCAGCACTAAAACTGTGATCTTGAGTTGAAGCCCTGCTTGTTGAATCTTGCACTGAGATCCACATTACTGAACCGTGACAAAATGGAATTTACTAAGGGTACATTTAGCCATGTCATATTTTCCTTTAGTTTGAAGTTGATTGTGCAGGAATATGCAAGTTAAACAATTTGAAATGTTCTTTGTTGGAAAATCTGAATGTTTTATTGTGTATCAGCCAGCCGCAACAATAAAACCAGTGAGAGGTGAAATGAGTAGCATTGATTATTTTGTGATAACGACGTCTCTCTAGAGGTGGGATGATGAATAAAGCTTTGTTTGTTTTGTCTAAGATGCCTGCAAGAGGCCCTGGGCTTACCGTTCAGGTGGGAAACCTTGTTTCCTGGCACTTATGCTGATACATGGACCCTGTACACAGCTTCAGTATTCTTTGATTTCAGTGGTCTAATGTGTCTTGTTATGCTGCTGAAACTGCAGTTATGGTTTGAGGAACATGAAATGGGACAAAAGAATTACTTCCAAATTCATCAGATCCCAACTGGACTGAGAAGCACAGGTGAAATAAGCTTATAGGTCTTAAGGTTGCAGGTAATATTGCTCTTCACAATTCCCTCCAATTGTGCCTGTACCTCACATGTCTCCAGATGATGTGTGTGATGGTATGTTCTTTAAATGTTGCCTGGACAGCAACAAAATATGACCATAGCAGTCTATTGTATCAGTTTCTAGTGCTTGGAGTAGAAAAGCAGTATTTGGATATACACTGTATAGACAAAAGTATTAGGGTACCAGCACATTATACCTACAGGAGCTGCTCCACCATGGAAACCCATGACACAAAACTCAGAGTACACAGGATTTGTGCTGATGTTAATGCTAGAAGAAGTTTGGAGCTCTGCAGTTACTGAGACAGCAGAGTGTTGGTGACTTTTACGCACCATATGCCGGAGCACTCGGCAACCCTGATCTGCAACTTTATGTGGTCTCAAAGTCAGTGAGTGACAGTAAACACACCTGCAGCTATAAATATATTGAGGTATAGTTTGGGATTAATAATTTTGTTGGTATGCACTTAGATGGTCTCCATTCTGTGGTCACTGTATTTTTCTTCTATGAATTTGTCATTACTTAATGCCTACTAAGCCAATGTTGCCTGCTGTGCACTACAGCTACATAAAGAGTGATATGTTTAACTACCGACAGCTGTAACTGTTCCTCTGCATCCAAAATTAAACTCAGTTTTATATCAGAAAATACTTAAAACAACACTGCACACCAGCATAGTAGCTAATGGAAACTGCTTTACACACACACACACACACACCCCTTGGTGAGCAACCTCTTAGTCAGCACTATTGGTGCCGTCCTTATAAAATGTATTTGTTTTTTGTTGGACGTCTTGCGTAATGCAGCTCGCTCTTAATCCCTTGCAGGAGTTACCACAATATTTCCATTGTTCCATTCTGTAGAAGCACAACAGATGAGTGATATGTTTTACCAGCAGAATGGATCATAAAATCACTCTGTAAAAGGAATGAGTTCACGAGCAAGAAAAAGTGCAATGAAAAAGTACTCTTCAGTTGTAATTGTCATAATCATACACAGTATTACCCATCTGGTACATTTCCTCATAATGTTGGTCATATATCATAGCCTTAAAACTCCCTCTGATCTGCCCTCTGCTGTAAAAACAGAAGCGTGTGTACACACACACACACACACACTGTTTAAAATGAAAAGATGATAAAATTTAATTCCCTTGGTAGCTGATCTGACAATAAATCATGTCCTTTTAATGAGGAGAGGGATAAATGACAGTGTCAGCAATTAATTAGAAATGCATCTTCAGCCTGTCATGTCTGTGGGGCTGTGCGTGTGCGTGTGTGTGTGTGTGTGTGTGTGTGTGTGTGTGTGTGTGTGTGTGTGTTAAGAAGTCTAACTCTGGCATCTTAATCAAAAGAATAATCATGTGGTTTATTGTTCTTGTTTTGTTTTTTGTTT
>VVHJ01026686.1:5526-18343 GCA_015107715.1 Tylochromis polylepis
TCTCGTTGGTGAGCAGCAATAATGAAGTCTCAGTTTGATCGACCACACGGCTACAAAATGATGAATTACCCAGCAACGGCCACACAGATGCATCACACACACAAAGACACACACACACAGAAGCAGATACAAGCGTGTACGATGAACCTTGTTCTAAAGTGAGAGCACTGATGGTATAACACAGTTAATAACAAAGAAAGTACAGCAGTCAGATGTCAGAGTTTCATATTCAAATAAAGTCTGGCTTTAAAAGCTTTCTGTCATCGGAATGATTTTTTTTTTTTTGTAAATTGGCTCCGCAGTGCTGTAAGGCTCAGAGAAATGCAAGAACAGAGGTGAGGGGGAGAGTGGGATTATACACTTGTTTTTCTCAGACTTTTGTCAATCATTGTCTAATTTCAAAAGTGAAATCCTTTACCCTGTGCCTGAAGAAACTGTGACATGTCCCTTGGTGAAGACATGCTTATTATCTTAAACCTCACTTCTCATGCTCCCGAAGAACTTCATCTTTGTTAATCCTTATATCATCTCAGTGTGACACCTGATCAATGCATGGCATTACTTTGGTTGCCCTGATTGTAGCTTTGTATGAAAATATTTTCCATGACTTCATGTTGCTTATAATCAGCCTGACCAGTTTTGATGGGAGTAAAAAAATAAAATAAAAAAAAAGAACAGAAGAAAAAGCAACTTAACTAATTAGCATCCAGTGTCGCCAGTTAGTTAAGTGGCAATTTTGTCACATTACCAGCATATTTTACAGAACGCTTCGACTCAAACACATCAGATTTTTCAGTGTGGTCTAAGTTTATTATTCTCTCCTTTTATATTTCATGTGAAATGCAACAAAACAAGCTGGAAGCATTATGTAATACATGTTAACAGGGTGTGTCTCCTGCTCACAAATTAAGCAGAGAGTGGGATTATGCTTGAAAAAGTGAGTCAGTCACTTCTCTGACTCAGCCTTTACCAGAAGCTCCTACTAACATCACTTATGGTATCGCACGCTTCAGGTTGCGAACCTCATTTCCTGCACAGATTTTTCTGCAGCACTTATTGCATTTATAGTAAGCTGAAACAGGACAGGCCTGCTCAGAAAAGCTTTTAAAAGAGTTAAATCTTCTCTGATGGGCTGGCTTCGTTCCTCGTCTCCATCCCTGACTCCAAGGACTTTTTGCACAATGTATGCTGTATTTATGTTAAGTCTTAAAAATACAAAACACATTTTCAATCTGCCCAGTGTAACACAACAAACAACAAATGGACCACAGGTAATGAGTTACGCCGAACTGTCTTAACACAGATGCTAAAACTGCCTGTATATGCAGAGCATTTAATAGGTGCCTGTTTAACCGGTCCAAAAATATACTGAAATTAATTGTTCCTATTCTTGAGAATTACTTAACCATTGGCGTCATGCACCAGGAGAGTGACTCATAACAGTGAGCTGCATAATATCCCATTGTTTGGGTTGTAAATGGATTTAAATGTGTTCATTAAAGCAGTGGCTCTAAAAAACATTTTCAAATAATAATAATTTAATAATATCACCCTTGATTAAATGGTTAAGACAAACTTGTTGATGGTCATACCCCTACAGCTGCGACCCGTTCTCAGACAAGACTATGAATATTTGTGCACAGTGAATATAGTATAGGTTTGAGTAGGGAAAGAGGGTGGTTATGGGATAAAGTGAAGTTAGAGTTAGGCAGCAATGTCAAGAACAGATTGTGGCTACAGTAGATTACATGGACAAAAGTACTGGGCTGCACCTCTTAGATCCTACATCGTTGAATTTAGGTGTTTTCAGTCCCATTGTCACAGCTGTATAAAATCAAGCATGTTCTAAAGAGCTCACTGAGTTTCAGAGTGGTACTGTAATAGGATGCCACCAATGCAACAAGTCAGTTTGGGAAATTTCCACAGAAACTCAGACACAAAGCAACAGACCGGGTAAAGTTACAGAGTGGGGCTGCTGAGTGCTGAGCTCCAGTGTATAAAAATTGCTAACGATCTGCTGATGCAAAAGCTGCTGAGCTACAAACCTCCTCCAGCATTAACATCAGCACAAAAACCATGCTCTGGGAGCTTCATGACATGGGTTTCCATGTTTAATAGGACTTGCTTTTGCTTAACAGGACGCAAACTTCAGTTTTCTGTGTCAAAGTTTAACCTTCACCACTACATTCATAATTTTGTTATACTGCTAATCTATGCAAACTGTAAGCTATAAATCTAAAGAAACCCTACTAGAGACATAATTTCTCACTTGACTGAAACAACCAAATATTCAATCACTATGTGTGTAATATTCGGGAAAGCTAAAGCAGAATTTTTAGGAGAAAGTCTTTCCACTTGGCAGTCATCTTAAAAAGCGCCTGGGGAATTTTCAGTAACAAGGACAAACTTTTATCTCATTGAAAAAGGAGAGAGCTACAACGTTAATCTTAATGATCAGTTATATTAAAATGCATGTATGGAACTACCACTGATATCTGAGAAAAGTTACTGACTTTGCCACAAATAAGGTTTAAAAAGTTTCCCCCCTTGCAGGTCTCATTTTGTACTGTACATGTGATAATTTTTTAAATTATTTTACACATTAATTTATGGCTAACTAGAGAGCGCAGATATCATCTGTGTCTCTGGCTCATCTCAGCAGAGCACTTGAACAAGTGCCATGTGAATTTATATTATGGAAGCACTAAGAACAGGAAAAAATGATAATTACACTCAGCTACATGTTCACTATAACATCCAGTACCCCATCCAAGGTGGCTGTAGAGCAGGCTGTAGGTGGCAGAGCAGGTCACCTACCAAACGGAAGGTTGGTGGTTTGATCCTCATCATCTTATTTCTAAACTTGACCATACTGTAGGTTTATACCAGCTTTTAAGCAACAGTGAGCTCATTACTGTTTACCATACCATAAGTGAAAGCAACAAATCCACCAGAGTTATGTTTATTGTGGAATGTATTGAACACGTTCCCACGGTGATGGTGCACATTACATGTGATTGATAACACATGTGGTTGATCCGGGGTGTCACCATGACTGTGATGACACAGCTGTATCACCACATGCATTACATCGTGACCAGCGCCCACTCTTTGATGATGTCACAGCAAAGACAGCCAATCCTGGACTAGCTCCAGCAGGAATGGCGAACCAATCAACAGCAGCTGTTTACAAGGGCATGACCCCTGCCTTCACCGATACACAATTTGTGTATAAAAGACTTGAATCAGGTCAACTTGTGAGCTCAAAACACACACGCACACACAGTTTGAGAGAAGTCATCCTGCATGTACAGAGCAAGATGACAGAGTTTGGTATCAAAGCGGAGCTCATCGTTTGGTGCTAATTGTTTACATCTGCTGAACCTTTAAACACGCTGCTTGATCTCCAGCTGATAAACAAATAATCAGAAATGACTCTCTGATCTGGAAGAGATTCAAGCACTCACCCCATAAACGGGGAGCTAAGGAACTGACACACAAAGGGTTCACGAAGAGGTAAAAGAACAGCCCACAGGAGATTTAAAAACACATATTCTCATTAGAAATATAAAAAACAAGCATATAAAAAGCAAACAAAACGTAAGCACAAAATTATTTCATTCAGATCTTTGTAAAGCTACAGTTTCTGTCCTTTTGAAACATCCCCAAACCGACAAAATCTTGTTTTATTCTAAGACCAACAAGCTGTTGTACAAATGGGCAAAATGTGAATGTGAACTGTTTCGGTACCTTTGGCAGCCTCTCAGGGTCACCAGGGTGCCGAGGAATGACCTTCTGTAGCCTCTGGAAGCCGTAGTCAATGGTAGGTTCGTTTAACGCTGGAGAGGACAGAGAGAAACAGAAACAGAGGGAATAAGTAATATGGAAATTTCCCGAGAACAACTGGAAACACTCCATCTCCAGTGTTGACATCATGCTGCACTTGTGGGTGTAGCTGGAAAGTTTTCTGACATAAACCCATAACTCAATAACTGGGAGTTTAAATCTTTCAACTTTGCACCTGCATTGAGTGTTTATTCAGCCAATCAGTGGCTACAGAAACAAGCTGTGGACACAACTCTGGATCACTACCTGTGAAATTCATGCGGCAAGCTTGTCAGCACAAAGTGCCACTTTACACATTTTATTTGTGTCCATCTAAATCCATCTTTCAGGCTAGACCTCCACCAACTCCTGCTGGATATTACAGGCTCGCTCTAATATGTCCACCATTTAGCTGCTAACAGGAGGGGAAAACACTTTATGGCTCTTTATTACCTTCGAATTTCATGACTGGGTCTTACCAGTACTGTATGGAAGAGGAAGAGGCCTTTTTCAGATTGAGATTAAACTCTGAATTCAAAAATTCAAAAATGTTCTCCACCTTTGAGAGAGAACTTCCAAATAAAAGAACTTTCAAATACTCAGAAAACCTAGCGCCATGTTCACAAGCAGGTGTAAATCATTATTTTAGCCACTTAGCTACATTCAGTTCCTGCTTGGCAAAAACAAGTTGCTCTTCTTGAAATGTGTCTAATTGAAAATTTGTAAGATTAGGCTATTTCTCCAGATGACCTTAATGACTGAAGGCTTTATGTGGTCTTATTCTGTCTGCATGTAATTTTTCAGATCTACCACTGATATTTACGTATTTATGAATGCTCTGACCATGCCAGGTAGATAACTTCTGTAAATGATTGTATGCTTGTATGCTTATTCTTTGTCAAATGCATTACAATATACTGCTGCACGCTTTGCAAAAGCACAATAAAACCTCACAAAAACAACTTGTTGGTTGCAGCGTTAATAACAACGTTTACTTGGAAGGTGAATGTTCTCTGTTTCCGGTTTGCACTTTTTGAAGTTTCAGCAGTCTGCTGGAATCCGCTGGTGACCAAAGGGATGATGAAGGGTTTTTTGGGGGGTTTTGGCGCAGCACCCTCTTTGGAACTGATTTCACCAAGCGACAACCAACAACCTCCATCAACCACTCACCAACAAGTCAGGGAAAACAGATTTTTATCCCTAGCAACTGGAGGCTACCAGGGGTTCCCCAACTAGTCTTTAGGCCTTAGACTTTGTTAAAATACTCCACTGGTAAAGGCAAGTCTAGTTCATTTTAGTCCTCAGATAGATATTGTGGGTCATTATTCAGTGGTTCTCTATAACTACTTGCTTCTGTATATGTTCCTGATATACATTATAGTGAAGGGAATCTCAGAGACAGATAGTATTTATCTATTTTACTCTAAACTACGTGATAGACATGCAAATCATGTAACTCATATTTTTATCTAAAAATACAGATTACAGCCTTTAAAAAACACTTTACCACAATCCCAAAGGCTTCCTGTCACAACAACAATATTGTGACTTATTTACCACAGTTTTTTTTAATAGGCTACACATGTATGATAAGATTTTCCATCAGCCTTTCACTTCTTGTTCCACCATCTGCTCTTTCTAGAAATGTCAGCTTTGCTTTTTTCCATGTGCTTTTAACCACTTTTACGGTCTGAAGCAACTTTGCTGATTTGCAGCAAAATCCCACTGGTGTCATATATTGTAAAATGTACAACTAGGGACTGGCCATGAACCTTGAGAGGTAAAAACAGAGCCTACTCTCACCTCTTGCTTTAAGTCATCAGGAAGATGACTTTCCTACAAGATTTACATTTAGCAGAATATGTCTGGGTGTTTCTTGGGGGCAAAGTTAGACAATAAACTCATATTTGTGTAAATTAATGGTGATTTATGATAAACCAAAAATTCAAAGGCCTTCCCATTTTTTGCCTCAACTTCCTAGTGATTCAGCGGATTAACGATAAGTCAAAAGATGCTATCCTTTTCTCAAAAACAATAAGTTAGAGTAGCACATGTTGCACCTTTAACACTCTTGCTGCCGGTGTTCAGCCTGAGCGTGCATATACAGACAGAATCACAACATCTGTGGCAATCAGCAGGGGGAGATCTCACTAGAGAGGAGAGAGGATGACATCTCATTTTGTGACATTTTGTTCCCAAGCATCATGCTGGTATCAAGAAGCTTTCTTTTTTTTTGGCAAAACTAGGTTGGAAAATAATGAACCTGCTCAGCATGAGCCAACAGAAGCCTGGAAGTTAGAGATGAGGGCTTGTGACTGAAAGGTCGGTAGTTCAAAATCAGGCTGGGAAACTGCAACTGAGAAAAATACATCTCACAGCAACTACTGTGGATATTCTCCCAAAGCAGAACACTGTTGAATGCTTTATTTCATATTTTAGATTTATAAAACTTTGCTAGCTTTGAAGAAAACGTGCTGAATTAAAGCTGAATTGTGCTTCTTCAATTGCATGTAAGAGAACAAAAACAGGCTAAGGTACTGTACATCTGCTTCTTTTATGCCTTTATTTTACACTCTGGGCATCACACTTACTGTATCTGTAAGCATTAAAGAATATTGGCAGAATGTGCAGTGATCAGGTTGGACTCCCTTGTGTCTTCTGAACTGCTTTAAGTCTTCATGGCACAGATTCAACAAGGTGCTGGAAACATTTCTGAGAGATTTTGGTCCATGTTGACATGACAGCATCAAACAGTTGCTCCAGGTCCATCCATGATTTAATCTCCCTGTTCCATCACATCCCAAAGGTGCTTTACTGGATTGAAATCTATATTCAAGAAACCAGTTTGAGATGTTTTGAGCTTTGTGACATGGCATGCTATTGTGCAAGGAAGAAGCCATCATCATAAAGGGATGGACATGAGGCTGTGACGATGCTCAGCTGGTACTAAAAGGTCCAAATATGCCCATATCGTGTAATAGTGTCCCCTAAGCCTTTACATTACCATAGCTGCCGTGAACAACTGAACTTCAGCAGGTCGACTTGACCATGTCTACATGCCTGAAGGCATTAAGGTGCTGCAATGTGTTTGGCTGATCAGATATTTGCATTAATGAGCAATTGAACATATGTCCCTGATAAAGCGGGCAGTGAGTATATTTCTGCACCAATATTTGAGACATCTACAGTTGCCTTGCATAGTTTTAGATTTATCTATTAAGGTTTTACAACCGTGAAGCACTGCAGAGGAACTGTCAATAAAAACATAAAAAGTCTGCTTTGGTATGTAAGGTTAAAGCTCTGAATTCCACAAACTCAGATTTTACTGCCATTAGATATTAGGTTGGCGGCAGAACTCACAAACAGGACACAAAAAGTGAAATTTAATTACAATGCTACATAAATATAATCTACCATAAATACATACATACTCTAAAACATAGGCATTAACTCTGGCGAGCCAGCCCAGTCTCACTGATATCACACTGTCATTATTAATGGTAGCAGACCTGATAGAGCGCAGGCGGTTAATGCAAATATGTGCAGAGATGGATAAACCTGGTGGAGTCGCTAATGGTGTCAAAAGCACTTGTATGATAATAACACTGCAGGTGTATAATCTAAAGGGTTTTAAAGAGCGTTTAGTGTTCACTTTAACATCCCAATTACACCCCTATGCAGTCTTTACACAATCAATATGTCAGTCAAGTAGACACATGAAAGCTCTGTCAGTCAGGACGACGGCTTTAAAGGATTTTCTGTTTCTGTGTTTATTTATATGTGCTGAACATGTGTCTTCACCCCATTTTTGAACCCCTGTATGCTTAAGTTGAGTGAGAGAATAAGCGAAGAATAAAAGACAAAGACAGATGGACAGATGAATGGATGCACAGTAGGTGTGGGTTGCAGAGTGTGTGTCTGCACGTGTGTGATGTCCAAGTGTGCAGCTGCAGTGATATCAGGTACTTTCCACATCCAGCACTATGAAATTAGTTGCAGCTGAATATCTTGTGTTGTTTTCTAGTTTCTTTGAGTGTGTGTGTGCGTGCGTGCGTGCGTGCGTGTGTGCGTGCGTGTGTGTGTGTGTGTGTTTAGATATATGTCTGTTTTATTATCACATCACACCCAAGTTTCTGGTTTATGTTATGTCCTGAACCGCAATTTGTTAGCAAGATAACTTCATAAATTGCGAGCTATAAAAACACCAGATGTTAAACTGTCATGGACAGTACTTCTCCCTGCTCCAAGGAAAGTTTTTGGACAAATTATGATTTTTAAGATCCACATATGATAAATATGTGAACATGATGGAGTGGTCTGGAAGGAAGTAGGTCAAGGAGGAGCGGAGGAGTGAGAAGAAATGAAAGCAGAAGAGAATAAAATCAGGTGAGAGGTGGTGAAAGGAGTGAAGAGAGCTTGTGTTCAAACAATAAAAACAGACAAAGCCAAAAACTAAACTTAGTCACAGTTGAGAAAAACAAAAACTAGAAAAACAGCTGCCTAACAGTCAGTGGGATATCAACTGTCAAAATTAACTGCCAGTGTCAGATCCACACTCTCTGTACATCTCTAGAGACGATGCCAACTGTAATATAACACACACACACACGCACACACACACACATTCACATTCATGTACACATATACAAAGGCATGACTTTGAGTGGTTTCAGTGCCTTAGGCCTCAAGTATCTCCAACTGACTCTTTATTAATAGAACTAAATGTTTTTTAAAGCAGAATGTTAGCGTATTTATTGATTTGTGTAGCTCTGTGGTTACATGTACAGTGCGTGTGAATTTTGAAGCAAAAAGTTCAGGTTTCCCAAACGATTTCTTTAGCAGTTTCTTAATGCACAGAAGCAACAATATCAGTGAACAGAACTCACCCCAGTGGTTAAACATCAGCTATAAAAGGCATTAGTAATATCAGTTTAGGTTCACTCACCATAGAAATGCTGACAACTACAATCAGTGAATACTCGGGGGGTCTCCAGATGTCAGTTTTGATGGCAAAATAAGGACATACAGTACAGTGGTGTGAAAAAGTATTTGCCTCCTTCCTGGTTTCTTAGTTTTTTGCATATTTGTCACACTTGCTGGGTAACTGGGTAAATGCAAAATTAAGTTTTTATGATGATAATTTCATTTATTAAGGGAAAAAAGCTATCCAAGCTTACCTGGTCCTGTGTGAAAAAGTAACCGCCCCTTAAGGCTATTAACTGGTTGTGCCACCCTTAGCAGCAAGAACTGCAATCAAGTGTTTGTGAAAACTGGCAATGTGTGTTTCAAGTTGCTGTGGAGGGGTTTTGGCCCACTCTTCTTCATTTATGGCAAGTCTTCCACATTCTGAAGCATCAAAGCAGCCCCAGACCATCACACTACCACCACCATGTTTGATGTTGGCTATGATGTTCTTTTTATGAAATGATGTGTTAGTTTTATGCAGATACAACGGGTCTCAAACCTTTCAAAAAGTTTAACCTTTGTCTCGTCAGTCCACAGAATATTCTCCCCAAAGTCATCATCCAGATGTCTTTAACAAAATGAGACGAGCCGTTTTCTCCTTGGAACTCTCCAATGGATGCCATTATTGGTCAGCCTCTTTCTTATTGTTGAATCATGAACTCTGACCTTAACTGAGGCAAGTGAGACCTGCAGGTCTTTAGATGTTGTTTTAGGTTCTTTTATGACCTCCTGGATAAGTTGTTGATGCGCTCTTGGAGTAAATTTGGTAGGTCGGCCACTCCTGGGAAGGTTCACCACTGTTCCAAGTTTTCTCCATTTGTGGATAATGGCTCTCACTGGAGTCCCAAAGCCTTAGAAATGGCTTGTAACCCTTTCCAGACTAATCCATGCCACTGACTTTGTTTCTCAGCTGTTTCTTTACATTGTTGCATGATGTGTTGCTTTTTGAAATCTCCTTTCGCAGCTTTTTCCCTTAATTAATGAAATCATAATTTTTAAAACTGCATTTTGTATCTATTTGGTTTATCTTTATTTGATGTTAAAATTTGTCAACAATATCTGAAAATGTGATAAATATGCAAACTGGAATCAGGAAGGGGGGAAATACATTTCACAGCACCGTATTAGTATAATGATATGAGTTGTGTCAATGATGGATCTAAAAAAAGCTAAACAACTTCAAGACGGTGGACGATTTGGTGACACTGAAGCTTGAACCCGTTTCATCCGACAAAGTCTGCCACCCTTCTGCCTGTGAAACCATCACTGCATGACCCCTCCTGCTCCCCCTTTACCTCTCCCCTCCTCCCACTCTCTTCTGCTTCATTTCCTTCCTTTTTTCTTAACTACACCTTCTGCCACTTTTATCCATCCATCCATTCTTCCACTGCTCCTCCGTCCTCCAGCCCAGTTCTTCCTCCAGAGTCCAGAGCTGCCATCAGATCAATACTCATTGAAGTTTCATGAGGACAGGCCATCCACTCCTGTTTCACAATAAAATGTGAACAGAGGAGGGAGACAGGAGAAAAGACGTGGGGGTGGTGGCAAAGAGTGCAAAAGAAGCAAGCTGTATGTCTCGTGTGCATTTATTATAAAATGGCGATGTTTTTCTAGTTATCTTTGGGTGGTGTTGAAACAAAAGAATGCGCAGAAAGAGGAAAAAAACAACAGGGTAAGAGAGCAGGAGGGGAGGGAAGCGGGTGAAATTGGGTGGGTGAAAGGACAGAGAGGGCTGATGTAAAAAGAGAAAAAGAAGAAGAAAAGGAGGAGGAGAAGAGGAGGTGTGGTGATATTGATTCTCTGGCCAGCCAGCAGTTCAATACCACTGAATTATTGCTTCATTCTTCCCCTTATGAGATGAGATCTCTTTCTCCCAAGCTCGTCTTCTCTCTGTGACTTTCCGTGTGTTTGTATATGTGTCTATGTACTATGAGTGTATCTGCATGTGTGTATCAGTATATGTGATCCACTTATGAGTAGATCGATACTTTACAATCTGGTTTTAAAAATCCACCTTTCTTCCTATCCACCCCCCTCCTTTTTTATGCATCTCCAGCTTTCAGTTTTTTAATCTCTCTTTTTCTTTTCCTCCCGTCTCCAAAATAAAAGCGAGGTTGTTTGGAAAAGAGAGGAAAAAAGTGTAAAATTGTCACCATTTTTCAACTTTCTCTAAAAGTTTCTGAGCTAAGGAATTTTATTTCTTTTTTTTTCAGCTGTTGATAATAAATCAGATCTTTATATGAGTGTGTGTGCATTCATAATGCCAGCATTTATTGATTGTCACTTTGTACCTTTGTGTGTTTATAGTTTATGGTGTGTGATGTTGAGAATGTTAATTTTTCCCATCGGGCAGATGAGGCAGCCATGTGCATGTGTGTATGTAGAGTGTGTGTTTGTGTGTGTGTGTGTGTATACATATGTGGTAGACCATCTGTTTACCAGACTAGTCACCATCTTTCCCTCATATCACTCTGATTTACAATTACTTTAAACTCCTGCCCCTGTTTGAAAGTGTGTGTGGTAAGTTGTGTAAGACATGACCCCATATAAGTGTGGCTTTGCGTGTGTTTACGTGTGGTGTGTGTGTGTGTGTGTGTGTGTGCATGTTTTTGCACGTGTGCTCGTGAGTATGCTTAATTTTGCGGCCCTTGCACCCAGAGGCAACCACAGCTTAAGCGCTGAAAAGCCACCGCAGCCAATCAGCTTTCACCACCCTGACCTTTCACCAGTGACTTCTAGCAAGGAGTCAACCTCGAGGCGGGATCAGGCAACCGCACTAACGGATCGCGTTTCCTGGGTCACATGTTGAAGCCATTAGCCAATCGCAAGGTCACAAGTGGGTCATCTCCGCCCAATAGGAGCAGCAGTTAGATGCCAGACGGACCAATTACCAGCCGGCTAGCCTCAGGGTCACAAAGATGTTTCGACTAAAGAACACTGAAGCAAGCTGGATATCTTTTACAAAGGAACTAGCTTTAAAAGAAACTACACTTAACTCACATCACTTGACATTTCAGTCCTCAAAATTTTGTACAGCCATCATCTAACAAAAACCTGATTGTGGGTCTGCCGTTTAAGCTTATGATTGTCGCCCTTTTTTGGTGATAGCTGCGATTTCTGGAAAACATCCAACACAGAAGTCCATTTTTCCTGCATTGTACAATGCTGACTGGTCTAAAGAGTTGAAGTGCTTTCATTTGTCCTTCCTTTTTCTGTCACTTCCATAATACTGTTCTTCCTCTATGACTTTTTGTTGGACATTTTTATGGAATACACATATTTATTTTAATAAAATAAAGCACGTGAAGCTAAAATGCAGACTTCATCACTTTCTTCTCGCCTTTTGAGCAGGAAATATTAGAGATTTTATGTACTTGTCCCCAAGAGTAAAACTCACATTTATTAATTGTAAGTTTTTTTTCCATCTTCATTGATCATGTTTAAATCCTCTTGTAATGCTGGCGTCATTAAATGTCTCAAGACTCCGAGAATTTCTATGGCAGCTACAATTTTTTCCCCCCTTGTCTGTGAATCTATGAATGACGTCATCATTATAGTGTGATGGAGCCATGATGAGCAGATCAATACCAGACATCACATCACCTCTATCCATTTCCACATGTATGTGCAAAATAACACACACACACATGCTTTCTCTCCTTTTCCTGCACTACTCGGTTTAGCAGGAAAATGCTCATTCAAAGTCAACAATCCGGTCCGAAACGTGTGTGTTTGTGTGTGTGTGTGTTTAATGTGTGTTAGTAAACTGGGTGTTCTGGATGATTTCACTAATAGTTTCAGTATGGAGGGCTATAAAGAGCAGACTGTTTAATTGTAGCTGGTTTTAACGAGCCTCTGATTATGGCAACATTCTAACGAGTGTGGGTCGTTAATGTTGACTAATCTACAGTCATTAGTTCAACACTGTCTGGCCTGAGAGTGAACTACAACTCATAGATGTTATTCACACACACACACACACACACACACACACACACACACACACACACACACACACACACACACA
>VVHJ01026695.1:0-18491 GCA_015107715.1 Tylochromis polylepis
ATCCTGATAATAATGAATTACAGTAGTCCAGCCTGGAAGTAATAAATGCATGAACTAGTTTTTCAGTGTCACTCTGAGACAGGATATTTCTAATTTTAGAGAGATTACACTAATGGAAGAAAGCAGTTCTACATATTTGTTTAATATGTGCATTGAAGGACATATCCTGTTCAAAAATTACACCAAGGTTCCTCACAGTGTTACTGGGGGCCAAGACTCCAAGTATTTAGACGCCGAGAGCAGGAATGATGGCTGAACATTGAGAGTCTGATGATAAAGATGACTGATGGTGAGTTTAGCAATATGATATGATACCGACCGAAGGGTAAGCTACATATATTAGTCAAGATTTCTATATCATAAAAGGTGTAATGGGAGAGGCAATACAGAGAAAAAGAGAGAAAAGTCAGGCACTCTACCCAAGCAGCTAAAAGAATGGACATCGTCTGGATAATGGAAGGGGGCCCTTTCCCACTGGAGGGTGAGACAGGCCCCCCTTGAAGCCCCCCTTACACCAGGGCTTTCGTAGGATCACTTTTTCTTGTTGTTCATTTAAAATTAAGAGTTTGTTTTATGGCTGACATTCTGGACAGCTGTAATATTTATGTATAATGTTTACGTATGTAGGTTCAGGGAGTGGACTGATTATACTGATGTCTACTTCCTCCAAAAGAATCAAACAGTCAAAGCATGGATAGTGGCAGGATAGAAGTCATTTCATTTAATGTAAATGGTCTGTTGAACCTGATAAAACGTAGTAAAATTCTAACAAAAATGAGGAAAGCACATATAGTATATCTACAGGAGACCCACCTAAACTACAAGGAACATGAGAAATGAAAAAGAATGGGTTTTACAAATGTATTTTCATCATCTTATAGTTCTGGACGAAGACAATGAGTTGCCATCCTTTAATCAAGCAAACTGCATTTAGAAAAAACATTTGCAATAAGAGATAAGGAGGGGCAATTTATTTCAATAAGGGGAAACATTGAGGGGAATCCAAGTACGCTGCTAAATGTGTATGCAACACCTGGTAGCAATATCCATTTCTTCAAGAAAATTATTGACATGATGGTATCAGAGACGGTTGGTCCTCTAATCTGTGGAGGAGATCTAAAGATACACTTACAACCAGAACTGGATATTTCTAACAGAAATGCACAACATACAAAATCAATCAAAACTAAGAAAATGAAGATACTACTGGAGGAGACTGGATTAATTAATATATGGAGAGACTTGCATCCTAATCAGAGGGATTATACTCATTACTCCTCATCCCATTCATTATACTCAACAATAGATTATTTTATAACATTCGGAAAAGACAAAAATAAAATAAATACTTGTGAAATTGGGACACTAGATTTAAGCGATCGTGTACCGTATACCCGTCAATTGACTTAAACTTACAACCAAAAATAAAAAACTGGAAATTGAATTTGGGCATACTCAAAGATCCCCACATTAAAGAGCAGATTAAGACATTAGATTAAGACATCCCATAACATTCTATGGGATGAAAAAAGCAATTCTAAAAGGGAAAATCATAGCAATGTCAAGAATCAAGTAAACAGCTGCTGGATCTGTTTGCGAGGGCAAAACAAACAAAGACAGAGGTATTGTGCTTGTATGAATGTGTGATTGAGGCAAGTTTTATAAAGCGCTCTGAGTGCTCAGGTAGAGTAGAAAAGTGCTATATAAGAACCAGTCCATTTACCATTTCACTTATTTACGCACACATTCATACTGCCATTTATGCACTTACAGTGCCTTCTATATCCAATCCAGTGGATGCACTGGGGGCTGTTTGGGATGAACTATGTTCTCCAGGGCATTTCCACATTTGGAGCCAAGGCATTGAACATCTGACATTTTAAAAAAACTGCTTAACAAAGTTATTAGACCATAAAAATATATTTATAAAAACAAAACAAAAAACAGAAATATTTTAGAAATCTGTCAATAATGTATTTAAAACTTAAAATAACATCTGTATGTAGCGGGGAGATATAGAGATGAATTCACAAATAAATTCACATGACTGCTCTCAGGAGTCAAAAATGGATTAAGCTCACGCATGTGGACTATTAATGTGTGATCTGGAGTTGTTTGTGACCTTTTTTCTTCAGTGTATTATTCTACATCTTTCATATTTATGCTGCAGTTTTTGCAGGTTTTATCATGGAGAATATATATTTGTCTTGCGTTTTCTTTTCTGTGACTTTCTAGTTACTATCTCTGTCTGTGTCTCCAACTCCTCCAGGGGGCCAGTGGTTCACCTTTCTGCAATAATTTAGTTAGTACCAGAGAAGAAGATGACAGTGGGACCAGCTCACCAAAGGTAGCTTCACTTTTACAGAACATGTCATGTCATGCATAGCACGAATTATGTACAAAACATTTAGGCTAAAATCTGTCCACAAACTTGACATTGTCATCAGCACTGATTTTATTGTTATGAAATCAGTTAGACTGCTTAATGGTCTTTAAATTAATTCTATCTTGGCAGCACCATCTGTCACTGCTTAAAGAATACATCCTCCTTAGTTTTGGATAGGTGTTGTGACCTGTGGTTGTCACACATGTCCACAGATGGATAGGTCTGACATAGAGGATGGCCTAGAGGAAGGGGAGATCAACAACGAAGGAGAAAACGAGAGAGACCAGGAAGAGTTCACTATGAACCCCAATCCTCTCAGCCAGCTGGACTTCTACCAAGCCAACCCCTTCGCCCGCCAGTGTGACCGTATGTAACAAATTCAGAGGCTGAGCTACTATTATACTGTCATGGATTTCAGACTTTGGCACTCTTTTTTTCCCTCATTTACTTTGAAAGAGGTGACATGCATTGCTGAATTGCAGTGGGTATCCGTTCTTTGCATTGCAGTACTGAAAAGTTAAGAAAAGTTGTATTTCTCAAACATCAGCCTAGCCCCCAGACAGTTAAATCTGAATTATTCAAATGCTCTGCCAACGCATCTTTCCAAGCAAATCACTCAAGAGTGTGACATAGTTTGCTTGTGTAGTTTGGCATCAATTTGAAGAAGTGGTTGACCATTGCAATACCTAAGCTTCCTGTTAGAATATGAACACACTCAAGCACTACTGCTGCACTCAAAAGTGATGTCATTTAATTGTTTGAGGGTTTAGTGATTTGGCCTTAAGGTGATGATTGGAACTGGACATGAACTGTGGCAGGCAGAGGACTGGGAATCAGAACTGTTAAAATCCAGCCTCTGGGTTGGTGGAGACTACAGCTTTCTTTCTGTCAGAAGGGACAACTTAATTCATACACAAGTAGAACTTTTCCCACTAGGACATCGGGCAGCTCTGATCCTGGGGCTCTGTATGTGGTTGAAACTCTGGAGTAGGGGAGGACTTAGGTAGCGCTGGCTCAGAAAATAGAGAGGCGTCACCCAACCCAAGCTAGGCATCAAATCTCCTTCAACTCTAGGGACTGGAGGGAGCTAGGCTGTGACATAGTGTGATAGATGATGAGTTTTTTCTTTGGCAAACTAATTATATATACTTTGTACCAAATCTATGCAGTAATAGCATGTTTTCCTATACGGTTTGTTGCAGTGGTATTAATAAAGTACAGTGATTTCTTGTATTTTTCATGTGATTTATAGATGACCTCTTCAGTGAGGACCTATTCCTTAAAACAGACTCATCTGGTGAGTTATAACAGACCACTAATCTAAACATTACTTCACTTGACATAAAGAGGCTCTTGTTTATTTTGCTGTTTTGTTACTCAATTTCAATACTGTTCTTGACAGAATTTAGAAGTATAAACTCTTTAAATATTCTGATTTTCAGATGACTTTGGTTCTGACCCTTTCAAAGGCAGCGACCCCTTCGCAGCAGATATTTTGTTTCCATTGACGAATACTGTTACTGGTGAGGGCACAGGAAATACCGGTGATGAAGCAGATACCAGTCTGTCTTGTGTTGAAAACAAAGCTTCAACGGGAACTCAGTGCTTTGAGTCAGAATTCCCAGATGAAGACAGTGACATAGAGATTAGCTACAGTCGAGAGGACCTGGACACCATTGCTATGGTAGATGATTCTCATGGATTTAAGCCCATTCAGAGCTCGTCAGAAGAGCTGGGGCCAGAGCCTATCCGAGGCTGGCGTTCCCAGGGACAGTATTCTGTAGAATCAGACCCTAATGGTTATGAGCTTGATCTTGGGGCTGTCTCCCCACCCTCCGACATAGAAGAACATAGTCTGGGATCTCTGGCTGGAGAGGCTGTTACTCAGTCATCAGCAGGATTAGAGCAAGGTAATTTATATTTTAGTCACATGCCCAGTTATCAAACATTACAGTTTTTCAGTTTTACTTTTTATTACTTTCATTTACATATACTGATGCTGGAAGTCAATTTCCTGCTTTCCTGCTTAAGTGGTGTTTACTTTAATTGCTGACCTAGGAACACATTTCCATTACACAAAAAAGTTTCAGATATTTGCACTGAATTTCTTTTCTAAAATTACTGGCAGCCACCAGTGCTACTCCTCAGCATCCCAGTAGATAGGCCTGTGGTATAAATTTGAAAATCCTACGTGGTTTTGAGGTGAAGGTAACCAGAATTCAAACTCATCTGAGATTTTTAGTAGCTGCACCTATGGTATAAATTAGAAAATTCTAGATGACTTCCTTTTTGAGTTATCACATTCAGAAGATTTTCAGAAAACTTGACCTCTGACCTTGACCTGGAGGTCGAGGCCACTGGGATACAAACGTATCTGAGAATTTTAGATACCTATGGTATCAGTTTGAAAATCCTACATCGCCTCATTCTCAAGTTATCACAGTTATCGCACAAACTTGGGTGTCCACAGGGCCCACCTGGAGGCCTTTTAGGGCTAAAGGGGGGGAAAAAATATGCCCCCTACTGTTTTACATGTTGCATGTGATGAAAATTTAAATTAGTATCAAAAATCTTTTTTCTATGATAATGGATAGATAGCATTTCTGGACATTGACTGCCTTCAATTTTAGATGTGCAGTTTTGAGCAATACAATCTTTATAAACTTTTAAACCTTTGAATATTGTCTTGTTTCAGATTCTTTAGTATGTAAGCTTAATGTCTTAAAGTTATGTTCTTGGGTCATGATTCTGTTCTTAACTACTCACTGTTTATTTCTGCTAGGTGAGCGTTTTGGTTTGACTCAAGCTGTCCTTCAGATTGGCGAACCTATCTTGTTGGAGCCAAGTTGGACAGGGAACAGAGAGGAAACTTTGCCCTGCGATGTCACTTACAGTCAGCAAACAGAACAGGTGAGGAACATCAAAGAAGAAATCCAAATCCCTGCTGTTCCACAGAACTCACTCGATTCCCAGAACATTTTCACTCAGCCTGACTCACATCAGAACAGCCTTGAGTTGAACTATGAACCAACCAGTCAGTCTTCCTTTGACCCATATGGGTTTAAACTCAGCCCAGAGCATTCTAGTCACACTCTTTTAGACCCTGATGAAGATGAGTTGAGTCCAGAACCTGCTGATGATGATCTGACCTTTGACCCTCAACCCTGCTCTTCTCAACATCAACTGAACTTTGATGCCTATGGGTTTGACATTACCTCCTCCCAGATGATACGGGACTCTGACCCTTATGGTTTTAAGCTAAGCCCTCAAGAAGAGAACCAAGAAGTATTGGGCCCCTGTGGCCATGACAACCAGGATGCAACAGACCTTTGTACATATGACAACAATGAGCAAAGAAAGCTCTCTATCTATAATAACCCAGAAATACTGAAACCTCATACCCACGAAAACCAAGAAGTGCTTGAAAATGATAGCCACAATAACCAGGAATTTCTAGATTTGTGTTGTAATGGAAACCAAGAAGTGCTGGAACCATCTAGCCTCGAAAACAGGGAGTTGGTTAACGATGAAAACCAAGTCCTGGAACTCTGTAGTCACAACAACCAAGAGGTTGTGGAACTCTATCGGAATAATAGCAGTGAGCAACTACTTGAACCTTGTGACTGTCATAACCAAGAAGTGCTGGAACCGCATAGCCTTGGCAGTCAGGACGTCCTGGATTTCTCCTATCTTAAGAATCAGGAAGTGTTAGATTTAGATAGCCATGGTAACCAGGAAGTTTTGGCTTTTAACAGCAAGGAAAACCAAGATGTGCTAGTTTCAGGTAGCTACAATAAGCAGGAACTTCAGGACCTTAGCAGCAATGAAAATCAGGAATTACCTGACTTATGTAGTTATGACATCCAGCAGGGGTTTGACTTGTTGAGTACAGATATTTTGCCTGAAGCAAACAACAACCAGTGCATCCTGGAACCAGAACAGAATGTCAGTTCTGTTAATGACAGCTCAGACAGTGATGTGGCATCAGAAAATATGCTGGGACTGCAGCTCAGTAACCCCAGTATCTGCACCTCCAATACTACAAATACTAGTACTGCTGACACTCTGAATATGGCCATCAGCAGCATGTCTGCCAACCAGGATCTTAATTCGTCTGCTGCTCTGATCCACCACAACCTATTAGAAGGTGATCTAGGTTCAGTGTTTGGGTCTGGAGGATACATTGGATGTCCTGATGTAGCTGATGACCTAGAGCCATTGCAGAGAAGGCAGACAAACCAAGTACCAGAGCCAGTACGACCAGTTAGGCCTCCTCGACCATCTCTCAGGGTAAGTTGGACATAATCTTTAGACGTTAGTTTTCTCAGCTTCATATAGCATTAAATAGATGGCCAGTTAGTTTGAAATATAAGTTTCAGCTTTACTGTCCTTTATTTATTTTTTGTTTTTATTTGTCCCATGATTGTCAACATTTTGTAGAACTTGAAGATTAAGAATAATACCCAGCATTTAATATTAATATAATTCAAGCCATCATTAATGTGTTAGGGTTAGGGATTTATTTTTTAAATATATTATATATATTATATTATAAATAACATATATTATGTGTTAAACTTAACCTTTGAATTTAAATAATTACAACTGTAAACACGTAATATTTATCAAGCTGTAGAACCAGGTATTTAGTAATTTTAGCAATGTTAGAAGTAGAATAGCATCCATCCACAGTTTTCTATTTCTGATCCAATACTTTGTGACTGTCTGCTAATACCAGTGTTAATAAGCTGTTTTCCTCATTGTGAGACTGGCCATAACTATATCTGGCTACATTTGAACAGCATTCCTAACTTAATCCTAAAAGAATAAATTTGCTGGATTGTTGGTATTTATTTGTGAAGTAATAAATGAGAATAGGATAACTACATTAAAAAAATATATTGGCTTGATTGATCTAATTTAACTATCTTGAGTGGCTCGGACTATGGATTGGTTCACCAATATTCCATCCAGGTTTTGGACCAATATTTGATCCAAATATCGAATCATTACATCCCGAGCTAGAATTATAGTTGCTCTGTAAGTCAGGTATTCCATTAAACTGCTCCAAAGTCCAAAATCTTTAAAACTTCTTACAAGATTTAGATGAAAAACATTTCTTGTAGGGTTTGGGCAATATGGCAAAATTATCCATCCAACAGCCAGAAATTGCTGATATATTTATTGTTGGTTTGTGGTGCCTTGCATGCATATTTGCCTTTGTACTGAAAATCAATTCTGGTTTCTTTGGCTAATGGTTTGCACCACTACTAAAGTCCCTGCTGCACAGCCCTGTGGAGCAGCTAAAATGGCTAGAAACCAAATTCCAGAACCTATCTTAAAGAAAAACTTTTTTCATTTTGTTTGAAGTTCAAAAATAATCAAAACATAGTTAAATGATTATTTAACATAATTATTAAAAGTCAGTGTGCCTCTCGAACAAGTGTAATTTAGATGAATATAATATCAGCTGCATTGTGCATAGAAGATTATATTTTAAAAATAAAAAAAACATATACTTGTGTTTTCATCTACCTTTGTGTGTTTTAGGCCAAGGACAAGGCCCAGTCCCAGACTCAGGTCATCGATTTAAAGTGATCTCTCACCATGAAACATTCAAGTGAGGTTTACTGTGTCAGCATGGTTTCTGTGATGACAACAAGACAAGAAGTGAAGATGATAAGGAACAAAGTAAGACAAAGGGAAATGCAATGGAGGAAGACTGGTTAAAGCGCAAGAGCTCATTCTGTTGTTAATTATGACAGTAAATTAGTTCAATTTAATCAGAGGGGAAACAATGGAAGGCAAGATGAAAAAACTACCAGGAACCATGAAACCAAATAATAAAAAAGATTTCCTGAATATTATATTAAGGAACATGATTGGCCCTTTTTATTCAGTTTGTTTATTTTACATCTGTCAAGGTTGCAAACAACTATCTGACTTGCTATCTTGTCTTTTTATGATTTGATGAACTTATGAAGGTTTTGACAGACCTGACTGGTCTGAAGTGAAAATAATGTCCATGTTTGTGATGTGACATACAGTAAATATTAGGACATATGTTACCAGACTTCTAATAGTTAAACTGTATATAAATGATACAATGTAATCTGCTGTTGTGGTTTTGAGATTATCTATTCAATTAGTAGTTTAGATCTAAGTTGCATATGAACTGTAGAGAGTTTATAGTCAGATTTACCAATGAGTGCATATCCATCCTCACAACAGTGTTTTCACTCATCATTTAAGAGTGCTCCTTAAAGAGAAGCAGTGGTTCACTGCCATTCTAGGCTGGATTCGTCAATTTCACCACTGACAAAGCATGACTGATGGCTGTGGTCAGATGTGTGCTTTGTTACATGTGTAGCATGCTCAGTAGTGATGTCAGAGCATTGTGATGTGAACCTGTGCATCACTGCTGCAAGTCAAGGGTGAGTAAAACAATATTTTTAGTTAGTTTTAAGTTCCTGTTTAAAGTGTGATGCCACGCATGTTGTAATTGGACTGTAACTGACTGGACTATAACTGAAAAGGTGGCCACTTCATTCTTTGTCCCAATTTCATACTGTACACTGATGCTGAAAATAAAAACTATGCAGTGATTTTGGTTGTGTACTGTTCGATAGGTAGTTACAGACGTAACTACCTATCTAACAGTGCAGGCCATCAATTTTTTCATTTGTTTGGTAGCAAAGCTGTGTCCACCCAGGAAATGTGGGTGTGATGTGGTGAGCAAAGAAAGTCAGCGACATTCTGTGACTTCAAGTGGCGATGGGCAAAAAGCCCAGGATAAACTTTTCTCATGTCGGAGGCCACCGAAGTGACTGCTAGACATTTGACTGGGTTGTAAATACATTAGGTCACCTTGGCAACCACAGCTTGGAATGTCTACTAGCGATCAAATCTCAGCTTCAAAGTGATGCATGAATGAACCGCTGGGGTGGGGACACAACACAAAAAGACAGATACCCACATTTGAATGGAAGAGCAGCAATGTGGAAAGACTATTGCCTTCTACCATTGTCATCAGTAGTAAGCACTAGTATTTTGGTTTCTCCCTTGTAATGTAATTAATTTACTACTGCTGATATTTAAAGACACCAATACAGAAGTACTGTATGATTTATATAAACTTTCAGAAAACAGTGTTTTCTGTCTAGCAGTGAATAGAGACAAGTTTATTTTTAAGCTTTAAAAAGAATACCTATTTTCTTTATTACACATATTTAACTTGTGTCATGTACAAACAAACTGCACAATATATACAGTGATCTTTTTTAAAACTCAAATGTCACTGCTAATAAATCCCCTGTTAGTACTCATCTTTTTGATAGCACTGCCAGTGAAACTTTATAAAGTAATTAAGTTTTTTTTTCCATCTATGTTTTCATTTGTGAATGGCGCATACAAAGTCGAGCAGATTTACAATGGAAAGCATACTGACAGATTTGAGCATTTCATATGGTGTAAACACCTGCTTAGAAATGGAAAGGCGAGGGTAAATGTGGAGTGGGTCTGGCACCGGCGGCGCTGTTATGCTGCCCATCCGGCACAGTTTCTTCCACACAGATAAGCCAGCAAGAAAAATCAGTTCCAACAAGTTTACTGTGATCAGACTAAAGTAGTCAGTGAAGTAAGAAGAACCAACAGTGACGCTACAGCCAGAGTGCAAAACAGAGACCACTCCAGATCACTCCCAGAGACCTCTTTGACACTGTTATATCATTTTCAGGTTATAATTAGATATCTAATTATATATAAAACACTGTTGTTCCTTTTGATTGTATCCACACAAGGTCACACCCACAACTGTTTTTTAACAAGTACATGTTATTTACTGGTATGCTAGCAGAGCATCAGTACCCTGTGTAACCAGTTCATTAGGCAGTTCAGAAATGGCACATGCACTGGTACATATATAGCGCTTTATTCCTCTGAGCACCCAAAGCCTGTTCTACTACAAGCATCATATAACCAATCACACGCACATTCATGCAAGCACTTTTTTTCTACACCTAAAAGCTTTTATGTAACAGTCACACACACGTTGAACTTGGGGTTTCAGTGTTTTGCTCAATGTTATTTCAACATGCAGACTGGAGGATCAAATCATCCCCATCCCATTACTGGATGACCCAGTCTACCTCCTGAGCCAACCTGAAGTACAACTCCAGTTCCAAAAAGTTTGTATGCTGTGTAAAATTTAAAATAAAACAGAATTCACTGTTTTGCTAATCTTTATTCATAATAGAACATAGTAAATATATCAAATGTTTAAACTGAGAAAACATATTATTTTAAGAAAAATATTATTTGAATATTTGAATTTGACGGGAGCAGCACATCTCAGAAAGTTGGGACAGGGTCATGTTTCCTACTCTGTAGTATCTCCACTTGTGGGAACTGAGGAGAGCAGCTGCTGGACATTTGGGAGAGGACTGCTGTCCCATTCTTGACTGATATAGGATTCTAGCTGCCCAGCAGTCCTGTGTTTTTGTCATATTTTTCACTTTATGATGCTCCACCAGATGTTCTCAGCTAGTAAAAGGGCTGCACTGCAGGCAGGCCAGCTCAGCAAGGACTCTTCTACTATGAAGATGCTCCCATATGCTCCCATCCGGATGGGAGCATATGTTGCTCTAAAACTGCCAATTCCAGAGGCACTAATGCACCCCCATACCATCAGAAATGCAGGTTTTTGAACTGAGTACTGACAGCAAGCCGGATAGTCTTGAGGACGCAGTGTCCAATTTCTCATTAAAATTTCAGCTTCAGCCCAATTTAAATGAGCTTTGGTCCAGAGATGACAGCACTGTTTCTGGATCCACAAATGGCTGCTTCTTCTCATGATGGAGAAGAAGTGCCAGTGAGCTGTGTTCACAGACAGTGATTTCTGTCGGTTCCTGAGCCCAAGTACTGATTTAATTACAGAATCATGTCTGTTTTTAATGCAGTGCTGCTTGAGGACCTGAAGATCAGTGGTATCCAATGTTGATTTTCAGCCTTGTCCCTCATGTGCAGAGATTTCTCCTCTGAATCTCCTGAACTTATGACTTTGGATGATGAGATATTCACAGTCTTTGCAATTATTTGTTGAGGAACATTGCTCTGAAATTGTTCTAAAATTTTGTAGAAGCAGTTTTTTGCAGATCTCTCTCTAGGATGTTCTTCTTTTTTTTCCTTCTTTTTACCCAGTCCTGTTACTGACCTGTTGCCAGTTAGCCTAATTACATATAAAATGTTTCTTTTTTGTGCCACTTAGTTTTTCAGCCTTTTGCCGTCCCATCCCAACTTTTTTTGAAACATGCTGCTGCCATCAAATTCAAACTGACCTGATTTTTTTTACATGGTAGTATAAATATTGTGGGTATAAGTCTACCTTTACTGATTGAACCTTTCAGTTCACATGAAGTTTCAGTTCAGCCTACCTCACTCTTTTGATATGATTTTATGACAACGATGAGAACCATTAAAAGCAAGTATTCCATGACTTTCATACAAGTGGATATGTACATGAACTTGCATTTTCTTTTGACTGTACAATGGTACACATCATATAGCAAAGACATTAAACAGAAGCCTCACATTACAATAACATTAAATGGCTGTTAGTCCAGTTTGCACACCTACTTCAAATGAGAGGCTTCCACTGATGGCTAATTAGAATGGTTACATTTAAAATGGAAGAAAAAACAAGCTGGTTCACGAATTAACATCAAGGGTCTAATAATTTTAAACAGAACCAGTTAAAGAACGAGAGCTAATTTAATGGAAAAGAGTCAGTGAGACAGATCATACCCTAAAGACCAGCAATCGTCACCCTTACCTTATATTCAAAGTGCTTACTTCCAGTTAAAATAATGACGTGTGTTTTGGTAAACAGTTTTTCTATGCATTTTGGTCTTTCGTCCAATATGGAAACCATATTTAAAGCCACTGAAACAGAGCATTTGAAAAACCTCTTCCACAGTGAAGATCTTCAGAAAATGCATTTTGACACTATGTTACAAAACTGAGATTTTGTCTTGCAATGGGAAAAGTGTGTGCTGCATTGTTGTTTGTAGGCTTCTGATTGGCCTACATTTCTTTGCATGTGGGTGCAACGTAAAATCTGTGAGGGTACACACCTTTACAGGATATTTTCTAATGTCTGTTTCAGTATCATTAACCTCTGTATTCCGTGTATGGAGCTAAGTTATTGGCAAAATCTAAACCATGTTTGACAAATGATCTACAGTTCACTAGCGTGACTCATAACACTTCCTCTGCAAGCACAGTGCTCCATGTACTTGCTTTCTGTTTTCAAATATACAATCATGTAAAGAAAACAGAACATTTGGAAGACTTTTTTTGTTTATTTGTTGCATTTTGGAACATAATAAGTTACATACACAAAACTAAAATAACAGTTTGCACACTGCCAGCCTGTTACAACACCACAGAAACTATGATGTATTGAGTGTGTTCTGGTGCAGAAAACTAACCCTCAGGTGAGGGACACTGGATTATCTCTTTCAGAAAGCAGGCTCAAGCTAATAGACTGTAAACCTAACCTGCCCGCTGGAAGCTTAGCTTCAACAGCAGATTTCTTTCTGACTCCTGCCCCCTGACTCATTCACCAGTGGCTGTACTGGTGAATGAGAATGCATTGTGCTTACAATTAAACATATTCCATATAAAGTAGTCTCACACACACACAAGCATGGATCATTACATCCATGTGACTAGATGATTCAACCAGTAACATGTGATTTAAGAAGGTGCTGCCATGTATCTTATGTGATAAAGAGCAGGTTTGCTCAAAATTTCAGACTTTTTGTGGTATAATAACATAGCAAAATTGGAGCTCCACAGTGTGCCAGCTGTTGATTTGTTTTTCATTTTTGTAGTTATGCATATAAATTTACCTCAGATATTAGCAAAATATTTGTGTCGCATAATAAATGAAATAATAAATACAATAATAATAATAATAATAAGTAATAATAAAAATAAAAATGAAAGTCAGTTTCTGAGTTTGTAAAAGCAGGTGAATTCAGACGTAAGTGCCACCAATCAAAGTAAAGGCATAATGAAACATGAGTGTGGCTCTCAGTTTGTTCGAGGCCTTTCCTCGGTGTTTGACACTTGGGTTCAGAAAAAATTGAATGGCTTATGATACAGTCATAATAATGTTGTCCTCAAAATGTGAAAACCTAAAACGAGGAATATCTGTAAACATGAGGGTATTATTCTAAAATGCATTTGTGAATAATAGTAGTGATAAATCTCAACAGTAGCAGAGCCAAGGTGGTAGAAGCTTTACTGACCTCTTTGATCAGATCACTTTAGTTTTCTTATCCGCCTGGAGAATGGAGCTCAGTTCTGATAGTCTTATGAATATACATATTAATATTTATCACTGTGTTTGTACTATCTGTCTGTAACGGTGACCCAATAAGATAATTTAGCAAGAAACATTTGTCAGTAGAGTTTAAGTATCTGCAGCTGGAGCCATCTTCCTGCTTAAACCATGTTTTGTTTTTTATTCTTCCAATATAGGCTACGACATCTTTCATTAAAAAATTGCTACAGATACAAATGTCATTCATTTTTTATGGAAGTGTAACAGACAGTTTCATAAAAAGATGCTAAGGATTTTCCTGAAAATTCCCCACATGTCAGGAAAATAATTCCAGCAGCCTGCCACTCTCCAGGGCTGAAGCATGTTTTGAGCGATTGCCAAGGTAATGTCAAAAAAAGCAAAAATGCATCACTGTACATAGACACATGTAGCACAGTAAACATATTGTTCTGTACACTAAAAATGACAAGATCTGCAATCAGTTTTATTATATACACAGTTAGCTGTTAATTTCTCTGATTTAAAATATCTATATATTCATTTTATCGGCTGCTTTTATTACCCAGACAGGATGCGAATATTACCCAAAGCATTGCCAGAGCTATTCCACTGTTCAGAGAGGCAGACATCAAGTTTTCATTCTTTACAGTGTGTGTGTGTTTTCTATGACGTATATGTATGTGCTTTAAAGCCATGGTCGAAGGATGACATATTCAGAAGAAATTCTGTGTTTTGTCATGATGTAGCTATGGTTTATTGTGATGATGATTCATTTATGTCTAATGTACAACTTGGTGTCTTAAATGTGTGATGAAAAAACTAAGAAATAAAAGTGATCTGCAAGCCATAGTGTGGTCTGTTTTTTCATCTCTATTGTCTGTTCCTGCTACCTATACAAAGCGAGAACTATCAGATGACCCCTGTGAGTCAGCACTTGGCAATGGTGGGAAAAAGGAATTCCCTTTTTAACAGGATGAAACCTACAACAAGACCGGGCTCTGGGAAGGGCAGCCATGAGCCACCACCAGTTGTGGTGGGAAAAGGGCAAAGAGGTGCATAGTGAATGGACAAAATTGGAATCATAAAAAATGTCGAGAAGATGTTTTATTAATTGTGCTTTGTAAGAAAAATTTGTTTCATATGTGAAGCATTTTTACCTTCAGATATTCATAAATCAAAGACCATGTTTCACAATTATAATCTTTTTTTTTTTCTGTGCAGAGGCAATTCACAGACAATGTCAAAGACAAGGATAGAAAGTTTCTGTTCAGACAGGTGTGGAGCCAGTTCTGCTGTCGTGCCTTTGAATCTGGCCCAAAGCTGGTTTAACAACTGAATGTTACATAGTGAAAGCTGAAAAAATGAAGACGGATAGGATCTGCCAGCTGCATCTGCTGACACATGGCAGACGGCTCCAGCTTAGGGAGCGCTGAATTCCTGGTGCTGTGGCAGGCCTGCTGGGCCCAGCACCAGTCTTTGTTTACTGAAAATGAGTACAATGGATTCAAGAAGGCTCGCCAGCAGTCGCTGTTGACAGAAGTATGAAATAGATTTTTTTTTTTGCTACATTTGGGATCTGAATTTGAGATGAAAACAACAAGGTGAGATAAAAGTAGAGTCTGGCTTCAGCTTTTATTTAACACTGTATATATATATATATATATATATATATATATATACACACAAATGGAATAATTCATGGATAATCAAACTATCTCCCCCCCCAAACTTGTGAGAAAATAGCTGCTAAATACTCCACTGTGTTTACTAGCAAGCAGTGGTGAATTATAAGACCTGGACATTCAAATTTGAAACATACTGGGTCCAAAAGAAGAAAAAAAAAACAAAGGATTTGACTCAAACACACAAATATGTTAGAAAGTCTTCCTAGGTAACCCCTGACAAAACACCACATCAAACTGATGCAGATATGACATTAAAATGAACTTGCAATGGCTTCATTTACCAGCTATCCATCCATCTTCTTCTACTCATCCAATTCAGGGTCACAGTGGGCTAGAGCCTATCCCAGGTGTCATAGGGTGAAAAGCAGGTTGCCAATGTTTTACAAGGAGAACCAATAGAGAGACAACTATTCACGCCTATGGGCAATTTAGATTCACCAAACTTAACCCCAGTAACTGCATGTCTTTAAACTGTGGGAGGAAGCCAGAGTACCCACGCAGACATGACATGAACAGAAAGGCTCCAGCCAGATACAGGACCATCTTGCTGTGAGGCAGCAGTGCTAACCACCTCAACACTGTGCTTCCCATTTACTATGTAATATGAAATACTTGTCAAAGAATTTGCTTTTTTTTAATAATCTTGAACCTGTTGTTTCTCATTATTTTTAAAATTTTTATAAATGAAGATCACAGATAAACTGTGATTGGGACTTAATGATATATTTTAATTACTTTAGAAAAAGAAATGGCATTTAATGAAAATTGCATGAGTTCCATGCAAACTAAAATTGAGTTGGACGCAGGTTCCACCGAAAGACAAACTAATAAAGGATACTGTACTTCAGACATGAACATTCTAATAAGCTCACTCAGTTTGACAAAATCAAATCATTTAGACACAAATCATGACTGTGATTTAGCGGACTGGCTTTGGTTTCTGTTTTAAGAAACTGAGTCATTCCTGATGTACCTGATGATCACTCAAATAAAAGGACAAACACAGGCGAATATGAAAAACCAAATTCTTGATGAAGTCTTTCACTTTCAGTGTCAACTAAATAAAGAAATTAAATATGAAATAAAGAAATAATACCCACAATACAGTGTAAATTTGGCTTCAGAGAGAAAACCTAACCCAAGCAAACACACACACACTTTACACTGGTGCTGATGACTGAGACATTTGGAGAGTTGTGTTTCTCTGGCGACAGCAGAGGACGGTCACTGTAATGATGACGATGAGGACTGTTAACATGATGAAGCCTGCACCAACCCATGCTCCAACACTCAAATCTGGAGAAAGAAGGAACGCACTGTTAAATGGACTGGTTCTCTTTATACAACATGCCTCAGTCACACACACACACATTCATATAAGCACTTTTTTCTTTATCTTTATCTTTCTCTATCTTTCTAGCTAACATTCACACCCTGCTGAACACATCAAGAACAACTCAGGGTTCATTTGGGGTGGCTGTAGCTCAGGAGGTAGAGCAGGTCATATACTGATCAGAAGGTTAGTGGTTTGATCCAGTCTGCATGCCAAGTATCTTTGGGCAAGATACTAACCCTAAGTTGCTCTCTGATGCAGCTATTGGAGTATGAATGTTAGCTAGGAAGCACTGAAAAAAGTGCTTATGTGGCATGTTGTATAAACGCTACTCTGGGAGAGCAGAAAAGAAAGTTGTCACAGTGGATGACTCCACATATTTGGCACGGCTCTCTATGTTCAATGCCCTCACATTTGTACAGGCTTGGGATCAGCACTCGGAGTACACTAGGCTTGTGACCCATTGAGGCTGGGTGTGTGTCTCCTACTAATCATGTGCTGTGTTAACCACTATACTATGAAGCCAATGGAATCGAATAAAATCTGACAAAATGACAAATTAATATTAGGGTGTCTTAATTTTCCAGCAGAGGGCAGCACTCTCCCTCTTATGCTAGTCTACACTGGTTGTTTATTACTCCAGTGTTGAGTACGTAATGAGGAAGTAATAGTAACAACTGATGACAAATTTCAGCATGTCTTCACCAAAGCTGAAATGGTTTACAGAGTTGCATATATAATATGTATACCTTGCAGGACGTTGTTGTGTCTTGTGCACTGTTGCGTGCTCCAGGATCCCTGCTGAGTGGCTTTGGGCCTGGAGCTGATGAACGCTGCCACCATGAAGCAGTAACTCTCTCCTGCATCCAACTCCCATATCTTGGTCATGCTCGATTCTGATATCACATCTTTCTGAAGGGTAACAACAGGACAGATTACTGTCATTCATCTGTAAACGTTTAACCAACTTACCAATCAGACATTTAGACATTCAGGTCAAGTCTTTATTTGACTGATCATGCATACTTATATTAGTTACTCTTACTTCATCTTCTTAATTAAGTGTTATTGAATACCCAGAGGAGCAGGCTTGACATAAGACCAGGCACAGGAGAAAACAGCTAGCCTATCTTTAATTCTGTTTCTTCACAAATTCTTAACGCTGCAGTTCTGGATTTTTAGAAGATGTCCAATTGCATTTGTAATACTGACTCAGTGTTGAATGGGAATAGCCATAGGCCCTAAATCTAAAGGTCCAGATGAACTTGTTACTTATTTTTTATTTAACTTTAACTGATTTAACAACTAACTAACTAACTAACTAACCAACCAACCAACCAACCAACATGTAGGTGTCAATGGGGCTGCCTATAGTCACACACTGATCACTGGGGCTGACCACACTAAGCAGAGAGGGACCCATAGTAAGGCCCATTGCCAGCCCATATTTTTCCTGTGAGCAAGCCTAATGTGGAGCGCTAACAGAATTCCACCTTGAGGGCCAAAAAGGGTATACTTTTTTGGGGTCCCATATGGATTAGCCTACATGGACACAACAAGGGTTTTTTGTGGGCACCCCACAGTAGGCCTGCCCATAATAAAACCATTCCAGGGGCTGAAAGTGAAATGATAACAACATAGTATTTAGGGATGATTGTATATTGGAATTTATCATTTGAAGCTCATATTGAAAAGCTTGTCTCTAAGCTTTTCTTTTTTTTTTTTTCATTTTTAGAATCC
>VVHJ01026698.1:5472-20358 GCA_015107715.1 Tylochromis polylepis
GGACATAATACATCAATCACAAAAACGATTTCATTAATTGGGGGGGGGTGCTGTCACAGTATGAAACCACGTCAAAGGCTTAATCAGGCTCATGCTTTGCTCGCATTATTGGTAATAATGGCATTATTGTGTGCATATAAAAGTAGCCATTCAAACAAACAGCTGCAAAGCAATTCAGGCAGAACAATTCTAATTCATTTTGTCCAAGGACAGACATGTTTACATTTGCAAATTCTTTGCAAAGGGAACAGTAGAGTACTATGCCATATTTAGCTATGTTGTGGCCATGAATTGAGCAGTACAGCTCCAGTTCTTAAAAGTATTCTGCAGGCAGCCTCTTTAGACACTTATATTTTTCTAGTAGTGAAGCTTATGGTGGATGTGGCTTTAAGTGTTCTCACTGAAGAGTGCACAGGGAGGTCACTGAAAGCTCCATCTTAATTAGCAAAACATCATCCTTTGAAGATATGTCTCCAATTTTCTACACTATTAAAAAAAACACAATGACAAAAGATGACTCTGACTGCTAAATAAATACAAAATGCATGCGCAAAACTGTCGCCGATAATTATTTATGTCCATTGCTTTCATTGCATAGCTGTGAAGTCATTAGACACCTGCATGTGTGGGGAAAGAGTTTCAAATATTGTCTTGTCTTTCATAAACACAAATATAAATATTCTGTCCAAATAGCACTTTTTTTTTTTGTCTCTGTAATTTGCTCACATAGCATGTACACAGCGTAAAAAAAAAACATGTCTCATCACTCACAGATTCTAATATTGTAGAAGCAAATCTCTCGGAGAAAAACAAAAACTCACATTCATTTCACTGGATGTGAATATCAGCAGAGGTATTTTAACATTCGTCTCATGGGTATGGAGTTTTTGGAATTCATTCCATTCTTCTTCACTCACTTGGAAGAGATTAATTTGTCACTCCAGACAAATGGGTGTGTCGATTTCTAAGTTAGTAGACCATGTAATGGAATCAATTAAACTGAGATGTTCTCATTGGAAGGTTTGATTCCCTCCACCAGTACTGCACCTCTCCATTTTTTTTTTCAAAAGCAGTAACTTGTTCAAACTTGCCTGGTAAAGTTGAGAATCTTGGATTAGATTTTGAAATACAAAGATTTCTTTCAATCTCTAATTTCTCTGTGCAAGAAGAGACATAGAAACTGTCTGATGTGATGATTTCTGGTTTGTACAGCCAGTAAAGTTTTCACATTTGGATTCAGATAAAAATGCTGAAAATCAACTGGGAAAATATCGGTTACAAAAAAAGAGTCGCCTTTTTCCTTTCCTAACCCCTGCTGCTGAGATGTCCTTGAAAAAGGCACTTAACCTCCCAGTTGCACAGATACGGCTGCTTAGTGGCCACTAGTTGTAGTTTGTGGGTAAATGCAGTTGTGTGGCGCATTCACACAAATGCGTAATGTTCAGACATTTAATGTCAAGAACCACATCAACCCAGCCTCTGAGAAATTTTATGTATGGGAACTTATGAAACATGATCAATGCCTTTCTTGAAGTCTGCAAGCAGGCAATGTCAAGTGTATGAAGCACTACATTCTGCAGTAGCGCTACATTTATATACTGGCATAATGTGTAAGTGCTGTAGGTGGTTGAGGTTGATGGTGGGTTTTGTTCTATAATTTATATTGTAGTTGTGATGCCAAAGGGTAGTGTTTGCGTCTGTATTTTATCAGCGACAGCACGTTTGGTTAAATAAGATCAGACCTTATGGTGGTGTTTTAAGACATTTCGCCTTTAACATTAAAACAAAACGGCACTCTTTTTTTCTTTAAAATGCATCCAAAACAGAAACAAAAAGGGGGTTTAAATACTTCACTCAACCCTTTTAATTGGTAATGTTTGGTTCTTGTTTTTCAGAATGTATTGATGTATCGTCAGTCAGATTCCATCACAAGCTATTGTGTGTCATACTACATCTGAGCTATTCATTTGCTGCACTATATTTCAGACATTTTATTTCATTGTGCTCAGTATGTTTTATAGAGTGGCAAATTAGAAACATGACATGTTATTGTAACTTCTAGAGGACAAATTTGCTAGTTTAGTTTGGGTTAGTCCAAGGGTGGTACTGTTACTGGTTACAAGCACAGTAATCCAGAAAAAAATAAATAAAAATGAAGTGGTGCAGTGGAAATTATATATAAGTAATGCATTACTGGGTAAGGTTAGCTAATTAAATAGATACTTTTAAGCACAGTTTTTTTTAAAGCCCCACTGATAGAGCCAAACTATAAAAACAATGGTGGCTTTTATGTTTATGATTCCTTTGGAGTTGAACAAAACACTCATACAGCTTTTTCCAGTTAAACTCCTAAGAAACATTAGATTTTGGATTACTTAAATATTCCAAATACATAGTGACAAATTTTCAAACATTAGCAAGTACGATTAGTAAATATTACGGAGATGTAGGGTCTTCAAAAATGATTTGCAAATCAGTTTAAAGTGTCAAAAATATCAAAATAAAACAAACAAAAAACCCCCGACTTGCAAAATGAAATGTTGCAGTTAACAGTTTTGCAGCAATCTGCTGTGAAAATGTCCCCCAAGAGCAAAGCTTAAAAAGCTAAGAAGGATATGTTGCACAGTCATGATACTGGAGAACATACTTGCAGCTGAAAATGAGTTGCAACGTAGCATGATGTATGGTGGTGTATGGATTGTTGAAACAGTTCAACAGAAAGACACAGGGTGTTTTAGGGAAGGGCTTCAGGCATAGAGCGGAGAAAGGCCTCTCTGTTTGAAAGTCTGCGGTGTGTTTTGTCACCCACTCTGGCAAAGTGGGCCAATACTGACCGCTAAAGGGTCCATTCAGGCATGAGGGGGAACGTGTCAGAGCTGGAGCAAGAAGAAGGAGCAGGAAAGGTGGGGGTTGTGGAAGCAAGGTGGGACAAGAGAGGGTGGGTGGGTGGCAGGGCAGGCAGGCAGGCAGGCGGTGGAGCAGATGTGAGCAGAGCTGAGGACGAGCTTCACACAAAGACACTGTCCCATCGATGCCTCCATTACAGCCTGGAGCAGGAAGGGGAAGGAAAACAAAAACAAGATTAAATTCTCCGTCTTAACACACAGCACTGCAGGAGTCCACACTGTTAGATGTCTAACTGCTGTCATCTAACAATGCAGAACGAATGGAAATCAAATTAAACACATCCTAGAACTGTAGTCCAAACAGTCACTCTCAAATTGTCACATACTGACACTTTTAAGAATTGGTGTAAGTCTTCAGATCTTGATGCACCGTCAAGATCTGAAGGTTTGTGCCTTCATATTTTTAGCAGATTTATAGCAGTCATTTCTATATGTTGTGCAGATAAGAAATCCAAACTTTGCATCCATGAAAGTGACAATGGATCTTAGTGAGTGTAAGTGGCACTGTTGTTACACATTATCAGCCAGATGGGCCAGCATAGGGCCTACTGGAGGGAAAGACAGGGTCACATCCTTCATCCTCTTGGATTATGTAAGATTTATTTTTGGGATCTACAGTTTAACCAGTGTGGGTTTGCCAAGTGGATGTCAGGCAGTGAACCACTCTCAGGCTCTTGAGCATGATGTGAAATTACCACAGTTTGACCACCAAAAACTTCTTCCCCAAACATGTCACACAGACTACCTTGCTAGTTGTAATTATTCAGACATTTTCATCTCATTTGACTGGAATATTTATGATAGAAATTTTAAGTTTATTTCCCTGCTGAATGATCCTACTTTTGCATGGGATTTAGTGCTTACACACAGGTGTTGCCAGCATGTTTTTTGGTTGTTGTTTTTTTAGCTTCAAGGCTTAATGACTATTTTCTAACTGGCACGACTTTTGGCTCAGGCAAGCTAAACCTTTAGGACATCCCCATTATATGGCACACTTTGTAGCTCTTCTGCTCTCTTTCCCTCTCACTCTTGCTCTCTCTTTCTGTTTGACTTCCAAACCCCTGATCTAATGAAATACATCTCCAGCATAATAAACCATGTGGGTGTCTTTAAATGAATAAAGAGAGCCCCGCAGTCCTTGGAGACTAATCTAAATTTGCTATTTTCAAAATATTTATGCTGTGTGTTTTTGTAGACCTACATTATATTTGCAAAGGTGAGCACAGAGTTGGCATAATTAGCCTCATTAAGCCAGTGAAGTGCCAAGAAGAACATTACGTGACAAATAAGCTTTGACGCAACTATGTTTGCATGTTTAGGTGCAACACAACTGGTGGCTGGATCAATTTCAGTGGCAACATTTTCCTTTTTTTTCCTCTTTTGAATGACTGAATAGGAAGCGTTTGGGGTGGATTGTATAGTATACCATATGTGACTGTTTAGCCAAGAATAGCACGTTGGTTGAGGTTATGGAGAGATTGTACTTGGGGCTAAATATAAATAAACACATTTTGCCTCAAATAACTTTGGATTTCTTCTGTATTAACCCATACCACAGTTTTTCTGTATCCTTCTATGCTAGCCAATTATTTAGGGAGAAAAAAAAATTGTTTTAGCTCATACACCAAAAGAGCAACTACCTTTGCAGTGATTTTTGTGTCATTTTGAAACATATTCAATTCTCATAATACATCTATGGTTACACCCTCTAAATCACGCTGCAATTAAACTTCATTGAAATTATGCTGAGAATATAGTGTATAATTTTGTATTCCCTTTATTGTAGTGCACTGTTCCTGTTTTGTGCTGCCATGAGGACCATCAATATTCAGTTATTTTATTATGAGAACAGTATTTAGAAAGTTCTTTTTTTATGTTTATTTAGTTTTTTATTACCTGCAGTCATGTTGCTCTTACAGTATATTTTCCTTATGATTAGCGCTGAAACTGCAACAATCTCAAAATGGAATAAATAAAAAATGAAGATGATGGACAAAATAGTACCAAGACATCAACAAAGGTATCAACCCAATGCAAACATCAGAACAAACATTTTTTTAACATTGGAATAACTTTACATTTATAACAGGGATGTGATTTGTTTTTCCATTAATAATGAATTATTTTCTAATTGAATTATATTCTTGCATCAGTTATTTTAATATAAAAGCATACACTTGCTTTTATACAATCTTGACAATAACTTTTTTGAACCTCAATTTTTTAATCAGCGGTTATTATGTGTTATTAATTACAGTTATGAAATTCTGAGCGCAGAAAGAATTACAACTTAGTATTTACAAGAACTTGGGTATCATTTTAGGAAGCTGTTAAGCCTGCAAATCTATTGTTCCTTTGGGTTTTGTTAAGGATCTATGTTATAATTGTTTCTTTCTTTATTTGTTTGTTTTAATTAGGATTTTATCATGCTAGCTAACAGGTGGATTATCCACAATAATCACAGCAAATGAATATATATCTAATTTAATTACCTCGTCAATCCCTGATGTTTTTATTTTTGCTTCTTATGTCAGTATATACTATAACAAGAAATGCACTGAACCTTATCAGGTTTTAACACTTTTAAGAATGTCGACAGAAACCAAACATTCACGCTCTGATGGGCTTCAGGCCTTCCTGAGATTGGGTGATGTGGATTTTTTACACTTCGGTGACTGAGGCTGGACTTTAATGTTGGAGGTAGAGGAGGAGGGCTGGTTGTCCACCTATCTATCATTTCATTTTTCTGCTCCATGCCCTCACTAACTCATTCTGTCTATTCAACCAGTGAGTCACAGGTCTGACACTGTATGACACAGATACATGCACACACATGCACACACTATCATCAGTATGCCAGTTTATGCACGAAAGACTGGAAATAAATGAAGGAATTTTTGTAATATTGGAGCAGCTTCACTGACGTGAATGCCACCCTACATGTTCAAAGTAATTCTGAAGTATTTAAAGTTGATATATTCAATATCCTTGGTTTCCTTATGTTTGTCTAAAATGTGCTATGAATAAGCTTCCAGCCAAGGTACACAAGAAAGTATCACAGATACTTATGGATATAAGTATATAGTTGTGAAAAGTTAAGATAAATGTTCATTAATATCAATGACCCCATTTTGCACCTTGCATTGTTATATGATTTTTATCTTGATATCTTCATCAAGAATTGTTGAAGTCAGATGTTAGAGCCCATGGGGTCTTTCATCATTGCCTTCCTACAGCCTTTGAAATAAACGGGGTTTTTTTTTCATTTTAGGAGACAAAAGACTTAAAGACAAGGACAAACTGATATAGTCTATTGTCCTTTCCAAAAAACCCTCATATTTCATTCACGGTAGATTATAGAAAACATCAAATATTTAAACTGAGAAAATGCACCATTTTAAGAAAAATATTAGCTCATTTTAAATTTGATGTCAACCCCACATCTCAAAAAAGTCGGGATAGGAGAACAAAACACTGGAAAGGTAATTGGTACTAAAAAAGAAACAGCTGTAGCAACATTTTGCAACTAATAAGGTTCATTTGCAACAGAGATAGTTGTGCCATCTCAGATGTAAAAACAGGCAGAGGTTCACCAATCTGCAAAAAAAACCCACAAAAAAACCCCAAACTGCATCTAGAAATTCTGGAACAATTTCAGAAAACTGTTCCTCAACATAAAATTGCAAAGACTGTGAATCATCATTTACAGTACTTACTGTCATCGAAAGATTCTGAGAATCTGGATAAATCTATGTGTTCATGGGACAAGGGACAAATGAATACTGGATGCGCTTGAGTTTCGGGTCCTCAGTGGCACTGCATTAAAAACAGGCATGATCCTGTCATGAAAATCATTGCATGGGCTCAGGAACACTTCCAGAAATCACTGTCTGTGAACACAGTTTGACACCCGTAAACGTTAAGCTTCATCATACACAGAAGAAGCCATATGTGAACATCATCTAGCAACACTGGCATCTTCTCTGGGACAAAGCTCGTTTAAAATGGACTGCAGCAAAGAGGAAAATTGCTCTGTGGTCAGAGAAATCAAAATTTGAAATTAATTTTGGCAAACATAGACACTGCATCGTCTGGACTGCAGAGGAGAGGGATCATCTGACTTATTATCAGCACTCAGTTCAAAAGTCTGCATCTCCGACGGTATTGGTGTGTGTTAGTGCCTGCTGTCCACACCTTTCACTAACTGAAAACATTTGGTGCATTATGAAACACAAATGCAACAAAAAAGACCTAGGACTCTTGAATAGCTCGAATCCTATATCAGACAAGAATAGGACAGCATTCCTCACCCAAAATTCCAACAACTGGTCTCCTTAGTTCCCAGATGTTTCTGGACTGTTAGGAGATGGTAAACATGGCCCTGTCCCAACGTTTTTGAGATGTGCTGCTGCCTTTAAATTTAAAATGAGCTGTTTTCCTTTAAAACATACACTTCCCCAATTCAAACATTTGATATATTTTCTATGTTCTATTGTGAAAAAAAAAAAATGAGTTCATGAAATTTGCAAATCACTGTAGTTTCCTTTTATTTACATTTTACTCAGCATCTCAGCTCATTTAGAATTTGGGTTGCACCTTATTTAAAGGGGTTTTTAAATGAATTACCCGTTTATTTGTCATTTTCTGAATAAGGGAATGGATGGTGTTGTTATCTTACTGCATGCAAGCTGAGACGTTTCCACATGATAGACCCAGCTAAGCTTAGTTTATGGGTGTCATGGAAACAGTTCACTGGTAGAAAAAGTAGAAATAAACCTGTAGATTTCAACTGATGTCTTTAACCTCTTAAAATAATGGTTCTTTTAACAGATCTTGTTGTGGATGTGAAGTTGGTTTTAACCTATTCTTACAAGATTTTCTTGAAAGAATATCACTTTAAATTGGTTTTCACTCCAATTGTGTGCTGCTGATTGCTTCAGTGATTTTTTTTTTTTTTTCACAGGATGGACAGCTGGGAATATTCAGCAAATAGAGAATACATTTAGCTTGTGAGCACCTGCAGAGTGGCTGCGTGCTTTGGCAGCATCTTACAATAAAAAAAACAGGATGTTGCGAGTTGCGATGGTTCATTGTTATTTTCTCTTCATCTACTTATTATTTTTCCACCATAGAAACAGCACATTGACTAAAGCTACTGTTCTATGTGACTAACAGCCATCTTACAAGCCTGCAAATTATATAAAATAGATATTTCAGTTTTATTATGACAGCTATTAGAACTTGAGAGCAGACCATCGAAATCTACATTTTAAGACATACTTTTACTATATATGACTGAAGCAAATATTTAGGAAGTACATTTGTTCGTGAAGACGTGTTAAAAAATTTAACCAACGTAAAATATGGATAAGGGTTGACTAAGATAAAAGATGTCATAAAAGAAAGAGAAAACGTCCAAAATGAAAACATCTTTTTATTGTCATACACTTTTTAAAGGATGAGTGCAAATAAAAGAGCTTGTGATCAAAATCTACTCATCACTAAGCCATGGACCATAAGGCATCATTAAATACAAGCTTTTTGGAGCTATCATCTACAATACAAGGACGGAATCAAGGAAAAGAAACAACACAGCATCAATGCTTCTGCAATTAGAAGGAAAATGAAGGAAATTAAAATGAACAGATAACAAAGGCAACAAAAAACACAACACAATTTATACATTCAAAAGAAAAAGTTCAAAAAACTCACAAGGAATATTATTATTACGGCAAGTGACGATAAAACATTGTCTACAATCTGTTATGTACACTTGGCACTAATGTTATATCTTTGATTGTTGTCCAGTCGGTTTGTTGTCAACTTTAGCATGTGCACAGGTTATAACTTTTTAAATTTAAGTTCTAGTATAATTATTTATATAATCTATAATATACGGCAACAATCATTCTCTCAAACAAAGCTGTTGAAAAGTTTTGCAAAGCCTGATGTAAAATTTGAGATCAAACTGCTCAATGGACAACAGGTCATCAGAAAAATGCTCACATACTTTTTATATATAGTATTGAAGGATTTTTTTTTTCTTAAGAAGAATCAATCTTTGATAGTCCATCTCATGCACTTTAAAGTTGTAAACAGTACAAATATAAATGATCCACTTACAATATTTGAATCCCAGCAATTCCAAAATAGACAGACAGACTCCCAAAAACAGCAGCAGATTGTTTGTATGCATTTTCCAACACTGGCAGATGTGTATATAATGAGGTGAAAATGGCTATTTAACATGACTGGATTGTCTCCATCTATTCAACGTGGCTAGACAGAATCAAGCAGTATACAGCTCAAATTATGCCACAGCTTCAAATTTCATGGTGATATGACTAGTTCTCTATAACATACATTTAAAATATATTTTGATATACAATATGAAGTAGAAAAATGGCCGGGGGTGGTCTTCAGCATCCTGATATGTTGTTTTTTTTTCCTGATATGTTAAAGGGAAAGTTCAGCCAGATTTAAGTTACTCACATGATTGCAAGTTTCATATTATTTTTAAATGTGCTCCACAGTCAGCTTTATATCAGTGTCGTTGTCAAAAATAACCCATTCAAAGCTATCTTGTTAGATGCAGATGGAAAAGCTGTTATGTCTAATTAAACAATAAACCTGACAAAGATGTCAACACTATCAAAATCTTGCCAATTATCCCTGCAAAAAAAGACATATCAATTTCCTACTGCTCCAGTTTTTTTTTTTATCCTTTAGAACTTTTATAGCATCTGATGGCAGGTATATTTAAAACAATTTATAAGTGCAAACAAAGATTTTTAAGTCACCGTCAGAGAGGAAGGTGTACGCCACCTGCTGCATAAATTATGTAGCATTACATTTTATCTACTTGCATTCACAGGGAATGCCATATTTCTGTTATATTCATATGGAGCAGGTAGCTTTAAGAAAAAAAAAAATCACACTGACTCTGTATACCAGCTGAGAATGAACTAAAGTCTTACAAATGAGAAATTGAATTTTTTTAACAACACAAAGAATGATGCAACCATAACTTATGGTGGCTGACATTAGCAGAAAGCAGGTTTACCAATTTATGCACTACTGGAAGAAGTAGCTTTAGCATTATCTCATAACTGCTCAAAAACAGTTGCAAAGTCCTGCTTTAATTACCTACACCTTACAAGAACGTATCATTTGTATGCATCTCTACTCAGATATGAATGCAGTCAAACTGCCTGTAAAATTCATTTTGAACACACAGCTGATTACAAGATTATTAATTCATCTTGGAAGAGCAGATCTTAAAACCTGCCATCCAAGAACAGTGCAGAGGGAGTGGTATCAATCAGTATTCAAGATTAGGAAGAATTTATTTGAAGCGTTCAGTTTCAAAGTGACTCCAACACTGCTTTTAAGTAACTTTCTAACCTCTGGGACGTTTTATTTTGCTATTTCGAAGCCACATTTTTCTCAATCCATGTCCAACAGTCACTTCAGTGCAGAGATGGGGATTTTAAGCTTTTAAACCTTTTCCATTGGATACACAAATTGAGAAAGCTAATGTGTAACTTGTAAAACTTTGTGATTAGGGTCTACAACGTTTAAAATAACTTAAAATTACTGTACCGACTACACTGTAACAAGCTTTAGATCTATTTCTATATTATACTTGTATCTGCCATTATCTATTTAAACTAAAATAATATACAATGATTTCTGGAAATTGGGGAAAATTGCATTGGGTGGGGGCTCAGTAATAGCACTACTGAAAGGTAATTAGTTCAGCTGACGAAGACTACATTTCAAGTGTCAGCAATTTCACAGAACATCGTCAAGTAGGGGATTCCTGGTCTGACTGGTGGCTTTTTTTTCTTTTTCCTTTTTTCCCCCCCCCCAAAGGCTGTTATTGTTCAAACATCTAGCTTATGTTCACAGGCAATATTCAAAGCACAGGCTGATCAGAGAACAGTCTCCCATCAAAGAACTGGGCCAATATATCCCCACACAAACAGGGATGCTGGCTTCTTCACATTCAAATGGTACGGTGTAAATAAAAGGGCATTTTCAGTTAGACAAAACATTTGAGACAAAGATGAAACCTGGACATCCACACATGAGACAATGAGGTAACGCTGACAAAATGGTCTACACATTTGACAGACATAAGGAATGGCAAGACAATGTTATGAATATATACAATATGTGATGTACAACATATACATTCATTCAAAACAAACAAGAATAAAATATGGAAACAAAAACACAAAAAACTACATTTGTTCAAAACTTTTTTCTTTTCTTTTTTTTTTTTAAAGTCCAGGATGATGTGATCTGTTTGAAATTACAAGCAAGATACAGCCAAGAAATAAATATAATGACGGGAACAAGTCAATAGTAAAAGACAAAAAAGATAAAGGAAATATATCCAGTATGGTGTGAATCAAACCAAAGAAAATATGAGTCCCGACTGCTTTGAGAAACTGGACAGTCAACTTATCTGTACACACACATGCCAACATTCCATGAAAATACACACAGCACGGGCAGTTTTCATCACTGGGCTGGCTTTTGGATTCAGTGCATTCTTTAAGGAGGTGGGTTATTTATGTGGAGTTATGGCGGCTGCTTTTTTATACTTGCTGATTGTTTGCTGTTTTATGTCCCTAACTTATTTGACATACTCAGCTGACTTCCAGAAGTGCCCTGGGTGGGAAAGGCGGCGATTCCTTTTTGGCAACTTTTCCAGTAAATCTACCAGCTTGGAGAAGCTGGGTCGCTCCTCTGGCTTGTACGCCCAGCAGAGGAGCAGAATATCCTGGAAAGCAAAGACACAGAAAAAAAAATAATTATTTGATCTTTTCCAGATGCTTATGTAATGAAAGAAACAGGTGTGTCCATGTTGTCTAAAAACTTCAGGAAGCCAGTTGGTGTAATTTGGCCTGATGATCTGTACTGAACTGTAACACAAGCAGACCCAGCAATGGTTGTGACTTACAGCTCATACATGCAATTAAGGCTGGCTGGCATGTGAGCTAAACCAAGAAGATTGAAATTTGTTCCTTAAGCTGGGCTACACAACCTCAGTGTGCAATCTGTAAAGAAATCTTACCGTTCAAATGGCATTTGAAAAACTTTATAAACACATAAAGGACTAGCAAGATGAATGCAAAGTTGAAGCCAAATAAAATCTTCAGGTTGGAAACACTGTCAGTCTTTGTTTGAAGCCAAATAAAATCTTCAAACAAAGACTGACAGTGTTTCCAACCTGACTGTGAAATCTGATTTGACACCCTTGAAAATATTAGCATACTGTCATCTTTACAGAGATTTTTCAATTTCAATTAAAACCATTCTTCCAATACCTTTTGCTGGTATCATGTGAAAATCTACTTCAGGATCACTTTGGTGAATCCAACCTGGGATTGCTTAAGCTATTTCTACACATAAACTCATTACAATGTGAGGAGAATCAGGACACTATTTCCAGTCGCCTTTCTCACATTACTGTAAACCCAAATAAGATTACTGAACTCAGGCAAATTACAGCAAATGATTGCCTTTAATTTTTCAAGTTGATGAACTTGAAAGTCAAGTGTTTATGCTACATGTAGTATTTAATTACGGTTTAATTTAAGTATTTACAAAGTTATAAGCTCTTCTCGAGCCCAACTTATAGCATACTCATACTTGGTCAGGACAGACAGTGATTGCGTAATTTTGCAGATGGGAGAAATGTGCCTTTTAACATATGCTTTATATATGCTGTGAAACTGCATTTTAACCCAAGTCATAATTTACTGACTAAAACCTAACCAAACAGCAACAGAAGAAGCAAAAGTAAACTGAAATGCAAAAAAAGAACAAATCATCCCAGTTGGGACTCGAACTCTGATTTGAAGTCCATGTGATTAAACTATCTGCCACCTCACCTGCTTCCTATGACAAATTTTGATTTTCCTCACATCGGAAAGCAATGCTAAATGGATATCCCTAAGGGGTGGACAATCACGGAAAGGGGCTAGCAGCTGCATTAACATTTCTAATAAAGTGTCCATACATGCTAAGTTGGGAATCAGAATGTGATGGAAGTCAACATGAATATAATCAGTTCATTAAAAATGTATTAACTTAATCTCATAGAAGAAATAAATGAAAACATATAAATAAATACGACAACACAAACCAAATATTTATATTTATTTGTTCATTTTCTTTCTTCTTCTTTTTTCTTTATTTATTTTTTTACACTAAAACAATTGTAGTATTACAATTTTACTGCTTTAGGTAGACAAAAGTAATGTTAACTAATTAACTTCTGAATTACATATTTAAAAAGATGTATTATTCCTTTGACTGGCATGAAACTTTAGTGGTAAGTGATGACTCATGCTTGACAAGCATCAGCACAGCAGCTTAAGGTTCACTTCACAGGTCTTCATTTAAGCACTGAGCAGAGTGTCACTCTGTACATTACTGACTGTGCTAACATGGGGCCTGTATTTAATCATACATGCTATCCACAGTGTCGCTATTTTAATAGGAAGAACTATAAAACACAAATTATGCAAGTGAACTGTAAACCTACTGTAAACTGTATTATGGCAGAACATCCACTCAGGAAAATTGATTATTAAGAGACAAGTGCGGATTAGCAGACAGATAACAGAAATGGTACTGTAAAATGAAGTTATACTTGGAGTTTACTTGATCTGCAAAATCACAAGTTCACTTACTTAACAATGAAAAAAAATTTGACAAAAACTTAATATTTAAATTAGAAGAATGTTTTGAAAATTTTTACACTACTTAATCTTTTTACTACTTTAAACATTTTGATTTACAATGGCACACAGCAGGAGATATTTCACATCAGATGCATTCTCTGGAAATAGTCAAGTTGGTTAAGGCAGGGGTGCTTCGTGGGCAGACAGTTACAGTAGATAGCTACTTGCTCTGATGGGATCAATCACACAATACGTAAAATTTGCAATTGGGAGCCAGAGAGGTAAAGACATTTGGACGTCTACACTTTTACATAAAGCTCTGACAGATGATGTACCACATGTGTGAAAATGGCTTTCCTGTCTTTATTAGGCAAGGTAATCTTTTAAGTATAATGTGAGTCAAGGATTCAATGAGTGCTAAAGTAGCTGATTTTGAAGGAAAGGGTGATTCATAAACAGTGAAGAGTTAAAAAGAAAAAAAAAAGCTCTTACTAATATCTCCTTCCCCATGCCAGTTTGTGCAAGATTGGGTTTCATCCCACTGCCGATCTGCCATATGATCACCTCTGCTGGCTGACTCTTGTAAGGCCATTCACGTGCGTGTAACTCATACCAGATGGTGCTGAGAAGACAAAGAAGCAAAGTGGATCAGTGTTTTAAACTATGTGGCCATAAGAATAATGCTGTCTTCAAAAGCACACCTATGGAGGATTCTTATCCGGGCAACTATAAACTGACAAACTTTATTTTTAAGGTTGAATAAGCAGCTGTACATGATGCATAACTGGCTCGTGATACATGCAAAAAGCATGATTTTGTGGATGACTTTTTCTCTATTTAAATTTTTGAAAAACAATTAAGCTAAAAAACAGCACATCTTTAATTACTACTCATGAAACATTAGCATTCACTACCTTCCTTGTGCAAATAAGGTGTTTTCATTCTGCTCCTGTGTGTCGAGTTTGAGTAGAATAAAAATAGCTCTTTACCAGGAGTAAGGGGGAAAAAATGATGGCTGATTGGTGATGAATATGCAAAAAAGCCATGAGGGTCACCTCTAGGTAACACAAAGGCTAACAGAGCAGCTGGACATGATGCACCAGTGTTGCACTCTTCTTCCCTTTAGAATAATATAGTGATGAGACCTCCATATGGGGAACCATCTGAGAAAGCAATTGTGTTAGGAGTCAACAGAGCAGGGTCCACCCCCTCAAATGAAGCAGTAATGTCACTGGAGAAAGAACAGGAGCCGGGGGGGGGGGGGGGGGCTTTTTTAACAA
>VVHJ01026698.1:20378-36712 GCA_015107715.1 Tylochromis polylepis
GGAGAGAAGAGGGGGGGGGGGGGGGGGGGGGGGGGGGGCTTTTTTAATCAAGTTAGGATGAATTTAAAATTGGGCTTCAGAGGAGCTGGAGGACACTTGGTTTGAGAAACCTGAGTGACACTCGGATAGGCAATCTGTATGTAATAATGGAAAGAATCAGTGAGATGTTTCTGACCCAAAGGAGCACATGGGAAAATGCATCATGTGTCTGAGCACACCTTCAGTCACAAAACTTGCTTACTTGTAAATAACATTAATAATATTTTACTTCCCTGAAACTGCATATAACATCTTTCTCTTCTATTCAGTCCTCCTGCTTAGTTGACTGCTTTAGTTCACCAACACTATTCAACCTGCAATTATTCAATCACTTTTGCAAATTTGCTGAAATGAGATTTTAACACACATGGATACACCAGTCGCTAATCAGTGTGCATTTTTATACTCCAATTAGTTTTTCCAGTGTTCTGCTGTCTTTCAGCTGCTATTGCTTATTTGTGCATCACCCTATCACATCTCTATCATGACTATAAGTCCAATCACACAATATTTCAGTCAAATCACATAGATTCAGTGTTTCTTAATCAGGTGAATAATACCAAGTGGAGTCTATGCCAAAATCATAATTTTACATAATTAGGTTTTAACACTGTTAATCCCGTTCTCAGTAAATGCTCATGAACTAGATGTATAAAGGCTGGAAATAACATAAAAAAATGTCATTTAATATATCAGATCATTATATTATACATGTCTTTGTACAGTAGTCTTTGTACAGCAGTGAAAATCTACATCTATAATGAGATCTTAAAAGTGTTAATGAGAGTTGCCTCATGTGGTGCAGAGTATTTATTAAGTTCACACACATATTTGGAGTTTGTAAACCCTCTTTGTCAACAGTCTGCTAAAATCCTCCAGGCTCGGATACCGTCTGGACAAACAAACTAGGGGGGCATCTGGTAAGAGGACTCTCACCCAAAAGCAAAGACATCTGACTGTTTGGAGAAAGGAAGCTTGTCCTCTTCTGTTTCTGGAGAGAGCTGCTGGATGATTTCAGGGGCTAGGTGGCACAACCAGCCATTGGGGATCCTCAGTTTATCTTCTCTGCGGCTGTAGAGAGAGAAAATGTGCAGATGGAGACTTGTCGGGGCTTATTGATCTACTGTGTCATGCTGCCAAGCTACTACACTGATTCATTTTCATTATAGTACACTGTAGATACAAAAACCACCAATAAGATGAATCTGTGATGCTTTTCAATTACTGTTTGCATATAACTATGAGCGTTATTGTTGCTATTGCATTACTGCCAAGTTGGCGTAATTGCCATTCCATTTTATAAACACCGTCTTTTACTTTTCTGTTAAACTGTTACAGTGGTTTTATCTTTAAAATAAATTGGTGATGTGTAAACGACAGTTTTCCAAGTTATTTGCAAGTCACACTGCAGGAAATTAAGTCTTGATCACAATCTGTGTAAAACTTGGAAACAAAAGTTTTGAAGTGCATCAGATTGTGGATTTAAAATCCTCTGAATCGTAATGCTACAATATAAAAACAAGAAAAAGAGATGAACAAAGACTTGTCATTGTCTTACTCTGAATGTACAGCTTTTATGTTTTAACAACACAATAAAAATACGCACAGCTCGTACCTTATTGGTGTCACTTGAATTCATGAAACTTGTTATGATTAGTGTGTGCGTTATCCAAATTCCAACCCATGCTAAGATGGCACACTTATGTTATGCTGATAATGGCAATATATACAAATGTCAGCAGATGTTTTTGGGATGCTAGTGGGTGAAATTTGATCATTATTCATAGTCACAGTGGTCAAAACTACACAAAGTGCTCTGGCTAGTATTCATCATAATTCTCCAAACAGATCAGTCAGCTGCGAGGGTGACAATTTAATAAAATCAATGCTTTAAAGCAAATGACAGGGAAATAATCTTACTTTTTTTCTCCAGTCTGCAGATATGAAAAATTTCAACATATCTAAAGCTGAGAAATTAACGGAATCTGGTCTCCGTAGTCTGCACACAAACAGTGTAAAATTACTTTGCTTTTATATGGGATATTATGTGTTGTAGCTAGTGACTGGCTGCAGTGTCCATGAAGCTCTTTCATCACAAATAAGCTCTAATTACCTTCTATAAAACAAGATTCAGAGGTATTTGTTCATTTTGTTAATTTTTGGCATGGCCAGCTTTCTCCAGTTTATGCCAAACTAAGCAGCTACAGATCGTAGCTTCGTATTTATAATGTGGATGTCATAATGACATAATTTTGCTTCAAATGAGACGCCAAATAACCTTATTTTTCAAACTGAAAATATTGATGTTGTTGCTGTTAATGTATTGGCATTTTGTCTGCTTTTAAAAACACTAAATTTAACCACGGATTAAAAATGGCTTGGAACTAATCCCTTTCAACTAGTGCAATTACTATAAGTGCAAGTACATCTTCATAGTTTGGAACACCATATAACAGATATTATCATTAATGATAATGATCTCACAGTAGGCTTCCAGTGTTTATGCTATACAAAACTCATTAACACTTGGCTCTAGTGCCATGAATTGCAGATTCGAGAGAGATGAACATGCAAAAATTAAATTTGGATAAAATCCTTTCGTACACTCAGGTGTACAAGGTAGACTGTGAAGTTTTGCATAAGCTTTGTACCTCTGCTATGATCAAATATGCTCTACACATAAGTTGTGTTAGAACAGAATAATTTTTCATAAATTTAAAACAGTTTTTTTTCCCCCACTAACTATACTTGAAACTTGGGTTCTCTTTCAGAGGCCTGGTAGCATGAGGGTCCTGCGCAGCATTGTTGCTCCTAGGACTGTGCTCTTCTGGATAAAGATCTTGGATGTCATTCCTGATATCTGTTGGAGCCACTTGCCCAGTTTGGAGGTCACTGCTCTGGGTGTTCCGAGTACCAAGAAGACCACTGTTGATTTTACCCTCCTCATTTTCTCTAGCTCCTCTCTGTGGTATTTCTCAAGCTTCTTGTGGATCTTATGTTCCTTCTTCCTGGTATTGTGATCATTTGGTATAGCTATATCTATCACTACAGCCTTCTTTCTCTGCTTGTCCACCACTACTATGTCCAGTGAGGATATTTGCAGCTCATTTTAGGATTTAGAAATGAATTAGATATTTGTAGTTCACTTTAGAAGTTAGAAGTGAATTAGATAAAAGTAGTTTACTTAGAAAAGTTCACTTAGAGAAGTAGAGATAGGAGACCCTTCCCCCACTTCTTGACCAGGAACATTCAAGACAAAGAACTGGGGTGGGGGTCTCAGCGTTTGTGATCTGATAGGTGTGCCTAAGGGGGAGATGGCGCTTCATGGTACCGGCGGGAATTCACGCACACACAGGGACGCGCACACACGGGCACTCACGGGCGTGCACGTACATACACAAACATGACGCTTCATCGAGGATTTACAACAGGGGCTTGGCTCTATAAAACTCTCTCACAGACAAAGAAGATTTGAGATTGCAGATGGAAACCGGACTGAAGCACATCTCCCGTTCCTAGGAAGTGTGAAAAGTGAGAAAATAAAGGTTTTGTGAAGTAACTGCTGAGTTCCGGTGTCGTCTCTGCGAGCCTGAGGGAGAATTCAAGACCTGGGGGAAGTGTTTTAAATCTTAACAACGGCTGGTTAGCATCACCAGTTTGTCCGTCTGTATCTGGAAGTCCCACAGGATTTTAGCTCAGTCATTCTCAACCACCCTGGGGGGCATATCCCATTTTGACCTAGGGACTGCCATGCCATACTTGGCACAAATGTTCTTGTATAATATTCCATCCTGGTGGTCCTGCCTGGTGTGGTAGACCCCATCCTCTATTGATCTAGTGCTTAGAGCTTGTTCCTGCACTGCCATAATTATCTTTCTCGATTTTCTGTTGGGTGAGGTATTCACTAGACACATAATCAGTTGTGGCCATCTTCCTGATGTGCTCACAGATCTTTGTTGTTGCATCATGGATAGTGGTTCTGACTTTCACTAGTCCTTGGCCTCCTTAGCCTTAGTCTCAGAGTTGAGGGCTGCTTTGGCTGGCAGGGTATCTGATCACTGGCAGGGTGTAGGTGTTGATTGCCCAAATTTTGTTCTTCCCATTCAGCTGATTCCTCAGGACTTGCCTTACTCACAGGAAATATTTGTTAATTACGCCTTTCCTAGCAGGCTCTTCATGACTCCCATTTGCTTGTGGGATTCCCAGGTACTTGTAGCTGTCTTCAGTGTCTGCAATGTTGCCTTCTGGCAGTGCAGTCACCTCCATTCTGATTGCCTTCCCTCTTTTTGTTACCATCCAACTACACTTCTCCAGTTCAAATGCCAGTCTGAATTCTGTAGATCCTAGTGGTGTGAATCAGTGGTATAGAGCTTGATGCTCATGGACCACAGTTAGTTTCTTTAGTCAGTAGGTGTGAATCATACCAGGTCCTGGTGCTATCCAACTTCATGCTTGAAATTCTTGCATATCTGACACTCTCATGGTTACTGGATCCTGTTCAAGGAAATTGCTGTGGTCTTCTCTTAGATCTACAAGCCACTGAGCATTGTTGTAACGTGTTGCGACCTCCTCCCATATGCTCTTCCAGTATTGCTCTGTGTTATATCCCCAGCCTTGGTGGGGTTGTTCTCCTATTGTCCCCTACCACTGAGAGTACACCTTGGATGGTTAAATGGTTTATTCTCCCAGCTTCTGTCGCTCTGGTATACCTGAAGAGGTGCAGAGGTCAGTCTTTGCTTGGGAGTTTCTAAGGCCTCAGGTATGAGCAGCTTGTTGCACTTCTTAGGCACCCCTTTCTTCATCACACTTTTTCTGTAGTTTTGATAATTGGCTAACTTCCCTTTACTACCTCGAGCTTGGCTCCTTTTCCATGGAGGGCACTGCTCCTTGTGGCTGTTCATCTTATAGCCAAGCATCTCAAGGACCACTGTTGCTGTGGGATATATCAGCCAGTTGGTTTTAGTGATGGTCACAGTAGGGATTGTCTATAATGCTGCATTCACATCTCCTAGTAGACTTTCAGAGGGTACTTCATGTAGTCTTGGTAGTCAGGCCATGGAGGCTCCAGGTTTCCAGCTTAGCCATGATCTTCTCTTTTAGGTCTGCTCCATTCAGCGCCTCCAACCCACCAGTTCTTCTTGGGGCTTGGTACCTAATTTCGGAGGGTGGAAATGATGATATCACCCCCCGGATCTGATGTCCTGGTCCACCTTTGCTGTGGTATAGTATGTGTAGTAGTATGTGTTGTACCTTGTCAATCACTAGTTACAATAGTAATTGTTTCTTACAGATGTTGAAACACTGAGTTGTTTCGATGTTAGTCTAGATGTTGGGTCATACATATATACTTTTTCATTGGCATGGGAAATAATTTTGAGCATATTAACCATTGCTGATGATTCACAGAGCAAATAGTTCTCTTGTACTGTTTGTACGGGCAAATTTATCCAGCCAAAAAAAAAAAACAGTTTTCAATTATTTGTCCATGAATGTAATCTTAAGGATAACAGTTATGTAAATTTGACATGTTGCAGCAGAGGCTTTCAAGAACAGAAAAGGAAGCATGGTCATTCATTACAATTAAACGGTGTTAAAAATTTATGCAGTAATAATAAATTAGCAGGGTTTAAATACATAACAAGATGACATTTTCATCACACAAATGTGCAGTGTATCCAGTGAGTGCATGGACCAAAGGTTTTGTTGTCCCTGCACTATACGTGTCAGAACTTTCAGTTTCTCTCCGAGACTAATTCATGTACTGCAAATGCTGACAAAAGCATTCCTGTCTCTGATGTGTATTGAACATAATTACCTGCCAGCCTGCAGAACCCCAGATATGGTGAAGAGCCCAAAGTCAGTGATGACGACTTTGCCATTGTCATAAAACACATTCTTGGACTTCATGTCTTTGTGCAAGATCCCCTTTGCGTGGAGGTAGCCCATCCCCTGAGGACAGAGAGAGGGAGGGAGGGTGTGACGCCCTGTAATACGTGCCGTTCTGCTGAAGTGTTTTGGGGAAATCAGTGCTGAGTTATTTTACCTTGACCATCTCTTGCGCAATCTGTCGTGTCTTGTTAACATCCAGGACAACTTTGGCATCTCGCACTACAGAATAAAGTGTCCTTCCTTTACAAAAGCTGGAAAAGACAGTACAATTCAGGGGTTACTACTCAACAATGCCAATAGGTAATACAAATTTGATAAAATCTCTACATTACTTAGATGTTACAAGTCAATCTAACCAGAATTTCTATTTCTTCTTAACTTATTAATATCTCCTGTAAATGAATTGCTTTCAAAACTTTTAAATTAGTACTTTCAGCCTTAGTTTGTTTACTGGTTTCCTGGCATTCCAGTATGTTTCAATCATGCTTTACACATCAAAGTTGCAAAGAAGTTGTGATTGATGAAGCTTGCAGAAAGCAATTGATAAGTGCAGGGCTAAAACCTCTTATACAAAGAAATTAAAATAAAGGACTCCTGTACTACTCTCCTAAGAATAAAAGGGGAAAAAAAGGAAAAGAAAAAAGAAAAGAAATAAAATGAAATGGGGCATCAAGTTCACTTTAACCAAAATGCAAGAAAAAGCATAATTGTTGTCACTTTGAGATGTGGTAGCATAACCCCTGTTCGAAGCGCCAAAGTCATACAAGATAAGTGAATATGGTAAATGGACTGATACTTATATAGTGCTTCTAAGTGAGAACTCAAAATTGTTTTGAAATTATATTTTCGATGAAATGGAGCAAAGAAGCAGAAGAGGCAGGCAACTCGAGCTGCACTGTTTTACACACACATAGCGTGCCTTTCTGTCCTCATTTCATATACCAAACATGCCCTCCCATTTTGGTGGTCTACTTAAGCTACAAAAATCTCCAATGTGTCCCTCTTACATGTCAGTGTCCACTACACAGCATTGCAGCTTACTATTTAAACTCCTCCACTGCCCCAGTATCCACCTGTAGACTCTGGGGAATATTTACTCATAACCCCCCAATTTTACTTACATATTGATGAGTGGTGAGCTTGGCGCCTAGACTGTGAACATCTATACTGTGCTGCTGTAATCAATCATCAAAGTATCAACAAGCGTCTGACATGTTTATAGTCTGTATAATGTGATGTAAACTTAACTGCATGCTTGAATGAGTCTCTTTGTCATCCCTAATAAAAACAAATATATAAGAAATGAGACCAATACTGACACAGTCCACAAAATGGTTAACTGTTGGAGTACTCAATTTTCACCTCTCTCCACTTCATCTAACCCTCATCTTTTAAATGTCCAGCGTGGTTTACTTCACTTCTTACATTAAAAAAAAAAAAAATACTTGTCCAGAAGTTCATGAGTGTGAATGCATTACTGCAGTTTGAGACGCTGTTAAGAGGATAAAATGCCATCCTATGAATGGAAGGGAAGTTCACTGTAAGCCAGAACGGAGCTAGACTGCATTTCAGCTAGACAGTGTGATATTTCTGGAGGGGTGCCATCAAAATGGCATTTTAATAGGCAGCTCAACAAACACCCCCTGCCTCACACTTGAAGCCCTCAACCCCGACTGCGCCATGCAGGTGACCAACAAAGGACCCGAAGCTAACAGCTCATACATATTCATTCCTGAAACAATCTCATGACAGCCTCATTTTTTACGTATAAAACCTCTCTTTACACGTCTTTATTAAACACAAAATGCAACTAACAAATGCTGGCAGGTTAAATCTAATGCCAGTTGAAATTTTTAGGCAGACATTATGTCATATAACAGTTACTTTTATATCTATGGCAAGTAGGATATGGATAATCTAGTCTAAGAAGAAAGGGTGTATTTAATGGAAGTCAAGACGATGGAAAACTAATAAGTCCACCTTAACATTCTGAAAATCACCTTTGTGCTTCAAAATGAAGTAATTATGCAGTTTACATGAATAAAATCCAGCAGTAATATCACAGATGAAACTGCATCCTCTATGCTCAACAAAATCAACCAACATAAAGGAAATAGTCAAAGGAAAACGTTTCAATCAATATTTATGTTCCTATTAATGCAGCCTGAAATCCCCTATCTTTAATAAACCAATGTGTTTCATTTTGTTTTCATTTTTCAGGCGTTTCATTTTGCACTTTGGTGTACGTGAGTAATATGAAGACTATTTTGTAGTAACTTTTTTTTTTAAATCCTTGTGGTGTGAGAAGCAGAGTATTAGTGGATAACAAAGCCACCTGTTGCACTGACATTCGCTATTATTTTCAGCAATCACCAGTGAGGATTTCTGAGAAGCAGTCAGCCCACCTGTCGGTTCCCCTGTGCATACAGCAATTTCAGCTGGCATCCAATGCAATCATGTATCTCAGAAATCATACAACCGGTCATTTAAAACAGTAAATATGATGGAAGGGATTTGTGCATATAGCTTTGCTTCCTAAAGCATAGGTATTTTTCGTAAGAGATGCACCATCCTTTCAAAACAAATATATAAAAAAAGAAGAAATAAAAATTGCGAGACTTCCTTTTTGTTCACAGCCTATGTAGATAACAGTAGGACGGGCAACAGTTTCCTTCTGAACGTCATTAGCTCTGCTAATTAATTAAATGAGGGTACTCCTAGTGATGTTCTTTAACAAGAAAACAACCTTTCTCTTAATTGTTATAAGTGGGAAAATACTTGCAGTACTTAAATCTGCAAAAATGTGGCCACTAATACATGAAATAATTAAAGTGAGAGAAATCTTGAAGTCCACTCTAACCTCATATTATCTGCTGTTGCACTGTAGTGAAGACAAATGCACTATTGCTATGGTGAGTGGTTGGTTCATCTATTCAGCAACAGCAGCAGCCTGTTCTAATCATAACCTCTCCACATCCCATTGTCAGACACTCTAAACTCATATTCCTAAAGGAGGGAAGGTCTGTGGCTGATCTAAAATGAATGCTAGGTGACTAAGAGTGACTGTCAAAGCCATAAAACAGTCATTCTCTCAAGTTCAGAAGCAGACCAAACTACAAATTTCAGAGCTGTGAAAATGCTGAACTCATGACCAATATAACCATAAAATGCTTAATGATTTTTTTTTTACTGCAAAAGCAGTAATTGAACAAGCTATTTTCAACAGTTCTGACACTGTTTCAGGCCTAATCTACATTTGTTATTATACCACAGTAAAGTCCTCAGTATTCCTACACTCTTCTTTTACTTTTATTCTTAATTTGACTGTTTTTATTTGTGTTTCAGTATCTTAATTTATACACAATAACAAGTTTGACTTGTGACGCTGAGCTAAACACATTTAGATTCTAAATATTTGTTAGTAAGATAGATAGATACATAGATAGATAGATGTTCAGTTACCCTGGTTAGAGTTATATAATGTCTTTTTTCCCTATAGATACACCATATGAACATTTTCTGCATTCTGGTGGTGATCCATTTATGTATTCTCATTATATTGCTTTTTATAATTGCACTGTACTTTCAATTGTTTTATGGTCAGCTTGCTTTTCATTGCCATCTGTATATTATTTCTGCAGCCTGCACAAACATGAAAGCTCAAATGAATCATTATGCACTATAACATATTCTAATATAGGGCTATTGATTGACACCATTATAACTGCAATTATAAAGAACAATAGAGGTAGTTTTAAAAAGTTCTTCAAATTGAACTTGTATTATTTTAAAGTCTCACTTTAACTGACATTGTAGGGCATGTAAATATTGTAGTTTCCTTATGTATTATTGTTTAATGGTTTGATTATTTCCCTGCCAGAGGAGTACAATATTATTTCCGGACATTAAACTATAAGACATGACGTGTTTACAAGTTAACTCTTTAAGATACTCAGATTACTTTCTTGTTAGTTCTAAAATTCAAGTAAATTTTATTTAGTTTCTTAAATAAGTGATCTGTTACTGGTAAAATGTTTGCTTGTATCCCTTTTCCTTTGCTGCCACATAACAAAACAAAATATCAAATCCTTAGTTCATTTGTTCATGTTTCTCTTCTAGTCCTTGACAGGTAGCTACATACAGGTGTTCATTAGCTGCTTTGTGTAGTGTAGCTCAGCTTGTGAGTTGGTAGAGAGGACAATCACACAATATAGCTTTATCAAGGACACCTTAATTCAAACTTAGATCTTTATCCTTACCTGGTAATGATGGCCAGATGTGGTGGGCTCATGCAGGCCCCCATAAAGAGCACCACATTTTCATGGCGTGTGTTTCGGTAGGCCATCACTTCACGTTTGAAGGCCTTCAGCTGGTCTTCATTATCACGCTCAATGTCAATTAAGCGAATGGCAACCTCGCCATGCCATCGTCCGTGGAAAACCTTTCCAAAGCGACCCTTACCAATCATCTCCCCAATCTCTAGTTGCTCAAAGGGGATGTCCCATTCCTGCAGGAAGATACTGGTCTGGCTGGCCTTACGTGGGAAGTTTCGAGCCGACAGGAGCGACAAGTTCATCTCCTCAAACTCATCACCAGAGTCCTCATCATTGCCTTCCTCATTCTGTGATAAAGCAAAATTGAACTGTGGGTAGCTTGAATTTCTTACACATGTATGGAGTTAAAATGCCATTATACACAAAAAAGATTAAATCATTCTAGCAAGATAGCAGATGGATGTTTTTTTTTTTTTTTTAATACAAATCCCATTTAAGAGAAGCATAGTTATCAGCAAAAAGCTTCTCCAAACCACCAAGCTTTAGATGTAGCGAAAGCTCTTAATGTATTCCCAGGATGAACAGTTTTTTCTTATCAGATTGTAATGTCATTTAGTATCAAAATGTTTTCATAAATGTGATATATTTTAGGTTATAAGTAAATATATATTCAGTACTATTTTACTTCTAAACAGGATTTTATATGAAAAAAACAAACGCATACTGTATGTCTGTGTTGCCTCTATATATAATGATTTCTCTCTGGCTATTTGCGCTTGAAATGCTGACTGTTTAGACTGTTACCAATAAAAAATAGACTGATAAAAAAAAAAAGGGAAAACAACCACAGGGAAAAGTGGTTGATTTACTCTGATTTGATTTTAAATATAATGCACCGCAAGAGAGAAAATGACCTACTCCAAGGCGCCTGCTGGAATATCATTCAACGCAATCTGCATCACATTTTCTCAAATGTTATCATTGTTATAGAAATAGCAATGACGAGCAGCGGAGATGTCTTTTCCTTCTTGTTGCTTTTGACGCATAACTTACCTAAAGGCTCCTCACAGAGCTGAGACAAATTATGCTAAATGAGAGAACAACGCAAATGACTGTGACAAGTGTTGGTGAGAGTGGTATTTAGTCTTCATTCGCATTCACCAGCAATTACACACTGATATTACTGACATAATTGTCAATAATATCAGCAATGCAAGGACTGAACAAAACTAGATCCACACACACTAAAAGCACGACAAAGGTCATACTCACGTCTGATGTAGGCTCAACTTCGATTTGAAGCAAAGGGTTGCCCTCATTGCTAAAATCAAAAGGAGGAAAAGAAGAAATAAATTCACGAGGAAAAAAAACGATTAAAAAAAATCTTTGCAGGTTTTAAATTCTTTATTGAGTGTATACTTTGATTGTGTAGTATTAGTATTAGCATAAGCATTTTCTAAAGCCATCTATATGTATGTGCATCTGAAACCAAAGTATTTCCATCTAAAGTGCTTTGAGATGACCATTGTTGTGATTTGGTGCTATATAAATAAAACTGAACCGAACTGATTTAGTATATTTCAAATAGTTATTATATTAAATAGTTTTCATGCCTGCTGGGAGCAGAGATGTTTTTTACGCATCTCCGTGTAGCCTCTACACGGAGATGCGGTACTCCCACGTGTGATCAGACAGGCTGATTTTTATCTGGACTGCTATTGTGTGTGCATAAACTGATGTGTGTCATTCCATATGATGTGTCACAAGTATAACCTTTAAATCATTTCACAAACACATAATGAATATGTCTGAATACCAACTGGATGGCAATATACTAACACCTGTGTCATAGTAAGTCATGACAAATGTTTAGGTTCTCACAGTAGTTTCCAACTACTGAAGAACCAGAAAAGTAAACTGTAAGATTACTACAACAATAGTAAATCTACTGTTGCAGCTCTTTCTCTCTATACCCAGCTGAACTAATTGCACCTGCACCTGATATATTCTAACTGGCAATAGATAACTTCTCTTGACACCCTTCCCCCTTGTGTGTCTGTCACAAAGACTGAATTGTGCTCTGTTTTACAACACCTGGTTGTGTCTGGCTAAAAAGTAGGCAGTTTTTGTTTTTTTCTTTTTGTTTTTAAAGTTGCTATTCAAGTAGAAACGACTGAATGTCATTTGTGATGCCTTTCAAGTGCTGGAGCCCTCTCCATCGAGAAAAATGCCTGTCCAGGGTTCACTGCTGGTTTGTATCTCTCTACTTCTTTGTACTTCTTTCACAACATTTTTTTTCTTTTACAGAATTTGTTACTTCGCTGTCAGCCAATTCAACTACCTACAGAATAACAGCAGCAGATACTAGGAAAACTAAAGCATTACCCACCCTGTACTGTTTGCACAGTCTCGTGTTCCTGAGCGAGTTTGTACAGGCGAATGTGCATATCTGAACCAGTGATTTTGGCCAGTGTTCAACCGATCTCAGTACTTAGTATGAGAATGGCACATTGATATTTTTAAAAAGGTCTGAACCCAGAGTCATTCAGCACGAATGAAGCTCTGAAGGTCTGAAATATTTGGGTTTAGTGATACTTTTCATGCACTTTTAAACAATACAATAAATATCCGTATGCAGCTCTGAGACCTGAAATTTAAAAGCTGTGTGCCACCTTATGTTCTGAGCCGGTAACCTTTCTATTGTGCTCTTACCTAGACACCAAAGAAGAGACATACTGTTGATTCAGAATCCCATTATAACACATAAGGTCTTTTATAGAGGACATTTCAATGACTGTGGGATGAGCTGGTCTTTGTGAATAGCTATTTTGTTATTAGATTTGTCTTATTTTAAACATTGAAAACCAATATTTCTTTTCTAATATTGCTAAATGATGACTGACATTACAAAATCTGAGATACAGATTTTTTTTTTTTAAATTTTTAACCTCGCTCAACTAGTCTGTCTCCCGTGTTTACTTAATTATTAATCTTGTTTCCTTTTGTCAGTGTGTTTTTCAGGAGTTGCATTTTATTTATTTATTTCATTTTTTAGCACAATTTTTCTTGGCAATGTGTCTTTTTTCACCTAAAAAAGCAATTATTTTCTTGCCCACATTACAATGAAAAGAATTGCTGAACCATAGGCTTTTATGCTCTGAATCATCTGCAATGTCTCAGGTGGCAAAAGCACAATGATACTGAGACCATTTAACAGATAAATAACTACAACGTGAACAGGAGGAAATGTAAGAGAGAGGTTTTCTAATTAGTGGCAGCCTTTTCTGACCCTAATTTTTATTTTCATATTCATTTTATGAGTTTTTAAGTGCATTTGCACCCTGCGCCCTTATTAATTTCTGACCCTGGTGTGTACTTTGTCACCTATAGCCACTTACATGACATAGATGAACCTGCTTCCCTTATTCCACTCAACCCCCTCTGTCCACATAATCATTGGTGTAACATCAGTGTATAACTCCACACATTCTGTGGTATATTAACACTTGTTCGCCGAGCAACCCTTGACTGAAAAGACCATAGGTGAGGCAGCATATAAAATAATATGATTCCTGTGGCGCCAAGGGCTGCTACCACCGGTTCGATCTCTGCTCTAATGAGGGAATCCTGCAGGGCGTTCGGGTCTAAAACAGGCCCTCATTAACCCTGAGATGAAGCTATTAAGGCCAGAGAAGTCTGCCAGCTGCCACTGTAAGAGCATACAAAGATGTGGACAAGGAGGGGCAATAGCATTAATTAAATCAGAAGAATGTGGGTTTTATAACCATGCTTATGCATTCACATTTGTCGAAAGGCAGGGAACAACGAACGGGAGTGAGAAAGGGGAAAAAAATGGAGAAAAGGTGAAATTGTCCACCTAGAATTATAGCAGCGAGTAAGACCCAAAGATATGTTTTTTTTTAAATGAGTTTTCTCTTGCTCTTTTCTCAAGAAGGCTGCACGACTTAGCTGTATGTGAATGCCCAAATCAAGGATAAATACTGATATATTATATGTTAAGAATCCAAGGTAAATAATGATGCATTTATTGAGTGAAACTAATGGAGAAATTCTGTTTTGGCATTCAGGTCAGAGCGTGCAGCCTTATGAGTCAGCCAGCATTTCTCAGTAGTAGTAGTACATTTTGTTTACTTAATTTACTGTAGTTCATGCCTTTTCATAACTTCCTACAAGCTGGCTCTGGTAGAATTTGTTCCCAAGTTATGAACATATTTCTATGAAAAGCAAAAATAAAATACAGTGTCTCAAACCTTGAATGGTTAATATTGGGGGAACAGGTAATAAATCTTATCTATTTCCCCACGAGAGAATACAAGGGGCTTTTCTTTGTCATTTAATTAAAGTGTTTTATATGCAGTCTCCTGCTGCTCTTATTTCAATAAATGTTAAAACCCTGTTTTGTCTTATTGACAAACAAACTAATATCCAAAGTCTTTTAGGTCTTAGCTGTCACAGTCACATGGGTGTTGTTAATTGTTAAAAGCCTAATAACAAAATAGCTGGCGTTTCATTGTGGGTTGCACAAATTTTCCCTTCCTGTATACCCTTTTGGCTGTGAATAAATTCAGTCTATTAGTCTCAATAAAAACGAATACTTTGTCCTCAGTGAGATGACAAAATTTGCCAGCTGCAACTCATTCACAATCAGCCACAGAGTGTACACAGTGACCAGTTTAACAACAAAACAAAACTCATATGCATGAGTTTCAAGATACAGAAAACAATATTTCACGTCACATTATAATGATTATGCTAATAAATGTAATACTAAACCCTAAACTATCCCACACATGGAGCCTATTGTTATGTATGCATGCTGTTATTTTTGTATGATTCCTGTTATTTCCAGACTTAGCCTTCCTTTTTTTTAATCTCAAAGCTGGCAGCTGCTATATAAATGAGGCATGAAGACATCAAAGACAGCTTGTACATGTACAGCCCCTTACCTCAGTGTAAAAGGCATACTTTTGATTTTTTTTTCCCTGTCTTAGTACCATGTTGATTTTTCAAAAATAAAATTATTTGCTCTTGATTAATCTATTCCAGTCTTTCAGCATGACCTGTATTTCATTACAACTGATCATCTTCCTATAGATTCTTGCCCTGTTTCATGCGATATATTGAGATCTGATCTAATTAACATCTGGGTCGAGAGGCATCTCATCACTAATCCTTCTCTTCCGGTTGTCTTCCTATGACCACTGGCTTCCTCAAAGAGCTAGTGAAAATCCACTTGGCATCCCAAGTGTAGCGTGAACTAAAGGCCATGCTAACATTAGTCTCTGAGTAATCATCATGTCGTCCCTCGCATTGAAATTGCCACCCAAATATCTGTGCTCCAATAAGTTTGACTTGGCCTCTGACCAACTGCCACAGAGAGAAAGGGGGAAGAGTGGGGGAGGAGAAGAGAAAGCATGCAGATGAGAAAAAGGCAGACTGATAGAGAGAAAAGATGATTGGTAGTACTTTCTTTCTTTCTTTAAATGTATTCATGTGGTTTTAATGAACTATTTCTGTCATTGATTTTACTTACCCTGGTTCAGAAAGAACAGGGTGCAGAATGACCTGCGGAGCTCGGCTGGGAGGGGCCTCAGGAGCAACATCTGGAAGCATTCGAGTTACAACATATCAAATTAACGAACTGAAACAAAACTGCATTCATTAAAAGTCATTCTTAACATTGGTGGCACTGCTTATCATGTAATAGAAAAGCTAGGGAACACCAACTACAACAGAGCCACAGTGGTGACCGAAATACAGTGGCTTGCAAAAGTATTCGGCCCCCTTGAACTTCTCCACATTTTGTCACATTACAGCCACAAACATGAATCAATTTTATTGGAATTCCACGTGAAAGACCAATACAAAGTGGTGTACACGTGAGAAGTGGAACGAAAATCATACATGATTCCAAACATTTTTTCAAATAAATAACTGCAAAGTGGGGTGTGCATAATTATTCAGCCCCCTGAGTCAATACTTTGTAGAACCACCTTTTGCTGCAGTTACAGCTGCCAGTCTTTTAGGGTATGTCTCTACCAGCTTTGCACATCTAGAGACTGAAATTCTTGCCCATTCTTCTTTGCAAAACAGCTCCAGCTCAGTCAGATT